>JAZDUA010000518.1:600000-877500 GCA_038098605.1 Gryllus longicercus | reverse complement strand
GCTGAACGGATTTATCTTATCTTGGTTTTGAAATGTTCGTTTTGAAATGCATAAAGTTCAAATTCGCATGTGCGTTCGAGGATCTAATGTGTGTGTGTGTGTGTGTGTGTGATATTTTGTGATAGTGACACTTTACTGCTAAATGAGCGAGAATTTTTCTCAATTTACGATGCCGAGGAGAAGACGACCTGACTTAGGTCGTCGCAGTCAATCAAATGTGCGAAGAGCTACCTCACGTGCTAACCGCACTGATGACCAGAGAGAGACAGATCAAGAAAATAGTCGTATTGCTAAGTCAGAATTGCGTTCTTTAGTGAGTGACAATGTAGTAGATAGGCTTAGAATGCAACAAGTTCGTGCACATCAAACACAACAGCAAGCTAGACATAATGAAATTGAGCGAATCCGCTGACGCAGTGCTCCTGTGATTCTTGAACGAGCTGCATTCCTCTATGATCCGGCAATTGATTATTGTGCCGACAAATCGGTAACAATTGGGGAAATGAAAATAATTTGTAAATATTGTAAGGCGTTAAAATACACTGGTGAATCTACTGGATTATGTTGTGCTGGAGGCAAAGTAAAATTGCCACAATTGGTCCCACCACCAGATCCTTTACGCTCTTTAGTTTCTGGGAATTGGAAATGATTCTAAGCACTTCTTGGCCAACATTCAGAAATATAACAGCTGTTTCCAGATGACATCATTTGGCGCTACACATATTATACAGGACAATTTCATGCCCACTTTCATGGTATTATACCAGAATATTTTTTTATAATATTCAAGTTTGTACTAAAATATATATCGGAAATAATTACTGGACAAATTTTTAAAAATTACAGATACAAGGACAAATTTATCACTTACTGGGAACACTGTTACCACTACCTGATGCAGATCATCAAGTTTTACAAATTTATTTTATGGGCAATTCAGATGCTGAAATTGATAATCTTTGTGCTCACAATCCAACAGTGAAGAGAACCATTGTCCAAGAATTACAAATGTTCCTTCATCAGAATAACATTTTAGTAAACATGTTCAAAATAGCATTGGATCGGATGCCATCTGATAGACATAATATTATCATTCGAGCTGACAAAACACCTACCGGTGAACACACAAGGAGGTTTAATTCACCTACCATTGATGAAGTGGCTGTTGTCATTGTGGGAGAAAATTTACAATCTAGAGATATTGTGCTTCATCGTCGGAATAGTGATTTAAAACGTGTATCTGAAACACACAGGAGTTATGAATCACTACAATATCTGATCTTCTGGCATCTCTTCTGGCAGATCTTCTGGCAGGGGGAAGATGGATATCATTTTAATATCAAAATGGTAAATCAAGTAACAGATAAGTAAATTGAATAAGATTAAATAATATTTTAAATTCAATTAATCTAAGTAACAATTTAAACATTTCTCATTTTTGATTGCAGGTGCTGAAACCAACAAAAAAGTTAGTGCTATGAATTTCTATTCATACAGACACATAATCCGTCAAGGTGAAGTAAATCATATTTTGATGTGTCAACGACTTTTTCATCAGTTTGCAGTTGACATGTATGTCAAAATTGAGACTGAACGATTGACATACATCCGTTTGAACCAACGACGGCTACGATCAGAGGAATACATTCATCTCCGCGATGCTATAAATACCGATGGCAATGTGAATAATGTAGGAAGAATGACAATTTTGCCAGCCACTTATGTAGGAAGCCCACGCCACATGCATGAATATGCTCAGGATGCTATGTCATATGTTAGGCATTATGGCCGCCCAGACTTATTTGTTACATTCACATGTAACCCAAAATGGTCCGAAATCGAGAGGGAATTACTACATAGCCAAACACCAGTTGGTAGACATGACATAACTGCCAGAGTTTTTAAACAAAAATTAAAATCTCTCATGAATTTCTTAATAAAGCATTGTGTGTATGGCCGAGTACGTTGTTGGATGTACTCTGTAGAATGGCAAAAGCGTGGATTGCCACATGCGCACATTTTAGTCTGGTTAGTGGACAAAATAAGGCCAGATGAGATTGATTCCACAATTTCAGCTGAAATTCCAGATGAAATAGTTGACCCAAACTTGCATGCAGTAGTTACCAAACACATGATACATGGACCTTGCGGACTTTTCAACTATAATTCACTCTGTATTGTCGACGGCAAGTGTTCCAAGCGATACCCAAGAGACATGCTTGCTGAAACCATAACGGGAAATGATGGATACCCATTGTATCGTCGGCGATCAATCACGGACAATGGGCGATCAGTAGTTGTGAAGGTAAGAGGACAAAATGATGATGTAGACAAGCGTTGGATTGTGCCATACTCGCCAATATTGTCCAAAGCTTTTGAGACTCACATCAGTGTGGAATATTGTAACTCTGTGAAGTCGATAAAGTACATATGTAAATATGTTAACAAAGGTAGTGATATGGCTTTCTTCGGTGTAACCAATGCAAATGATGAAATATCACAGTACCAGATGGGTCGCTATGTAAGTAGCAACGAAGCAATTTGGCGTATCTTTTCATTTGCGATCCATGAAAGACACCCTACAGTAGTCCATTTGGCAGTCCATTTAGAAAATGGTCAACGAGTTTATTTTAATGAATCTAACGCGGCAGACAGGGCGGCACATCCACCGTCGACAACATTAACATGTTTCTTCACAGTCTGTCAAACTGATGATTTTGCTCGCACTTTGTTGTATGCTGACATGCCTCGCTATTACACATGGAACGCATCATCGAAATCGTTTCAGCGTCGAAAACAAGGAACACAAGTTGAAGGACATCCAAATGTATTTGTTTCAGACGCTCTGGGTCGCATCAGTACAGTACATCCAAATAACGATGAATGTTATTATTTGCGGTTGTTGTTGGTGAATGTTCGTGGTCCGACATCGTTTAAACAACTGATAACCGTTAATGGACAGCTGTGTGCGACTTACCGCGAGGCATGTCAACTATTACATTTACTTGAGAACGATTCGCACTGGAATGATACGCTCAAGGATTCCGTAATATCTTCATTGCCAAATCAAATTCGTACATTGTTTGCGATTATCATATCGACATGTTTCCCTTCGAATCCAAAAGATTTGTAGGTTAAGTATAGAGATGACATGTCTGAGGATGTTTTGCATCGTGTGCGCCGTCAAACTTTGAATCCTACACTACAAATGACTGAAGAAATTTACAATGAGATATTGATCATGATAGAACATATGTGTTTCTTCTTCTTCTTCCTCGCGAATAGGCCACATAGGACCACGCGTACATACAACCTGCATTTACCGTGGCTCAGTCTCATATATCGCGGTAGCAGGTGTATGTGTCACCCAATTGGGGGGGGGGATCAGTATTTTCTACTGAATCCAATTTTTATCCCCCAGGGCTGTTAGCTCTGGGGGTATGAAAGATGGAATGATGATGATAATGAGGGGTGAAAGGACGACACACTCATACAAACACACACAAATACACCCATGCCCGAGGCGGGACTCGAACCCGCGATCTTCTGGTCCGAGATCACTCCGGCACTACTGCCTTAGCGATCTCGGCCATCTGATCGGCGAACATATGTGTTTATTGATGGCAAATAAAGTATTTGGGAATGACAGCACCCAATCGTCATATGCACGATGCATTAAACCACGAGTTGCACAGAGAACAACAGTACGACATTGAAGCATTGGCCGAAACAGTTCGTACAAATGTTCCTCAATTAAATCAATCAACAACAAAGAATTGCGTATGACACTTTGATAGATGCTGTGAACAGTGGATCTGGTGGAATTTATTTCCTTGATGCTCCCGGAGGAACCGGAAAAACATTTTTAATTTCATTGCTTTTGGCGAGGATCAGATCGCGAAATGATGTTGCTCTAGCGTTGGCTTCATCTGGAATAGCAGCGACTCTGCTAGAAGGCGAGCGAACTGCACATTATGCCTTGAAATTACCATTAAACATGCAAATCACCGAAACACCAATTTGCAACATCGCCAAAAATAGCGCAATGACCAAGATCCTACGGGTATGCAAATTGATTGTTTGGGATGAATGCACAATGGCCCATAAGAGGTCACTGGAGGCACTGGACAGAACGTTGAAAGATCTTCGTGACAACCAAAATATTTTTGGTGGGGTCATGATTCTGTTGTCAGGTGATTTTCGCCAGACTCTTCCAGTTATTCCCCGAACAACTGTTGCTGATGAACTAAATGCATGCTTAAAATCATCGAATTTTTTGGCAGTACGTAAAGACACTCCACTTAACAACTAACATGCGAGTATTTTTGCAACAAGATGAAACTGCAAATGTGTTTGCAAAGCAGTTGTTAGACATTGGATATAATAAAGTTGCAATGGACACCTCGACCGGATTCATCACATTACCCAAGATTTTTGTCACATCACAGACTCAAAAGAGAAGCTTATTCAGCGTGTTTTCCCAGATATAGCGCAAACGTTCAATAACCATAATTGGCTGGGTGAACGGGCAATATTGGCGGCGAAAAATAAAGATGTGGAGGATCTCAATGCGACCATTCAGAATTTTCTTCCAGGACAGTTGGTTTCCTTCAAATCAGTCGACACCGTTATGAACCAGGATGACGTAGTCAACTATCCCACGGAGTTTTTAAATTCACTGGAATTGCCTGGATTACCGTCTCACAATTTGCAGTTAAAAGTAGGATCAGTTGTCATCATGTTGCGTAACATTAATCAACCTCGACTATGCAATGGAACAAGACTGGCTGTGAAAAAGCTGATGAATAACTTCATTGAGGCAACAATCATAAAAGGAAAATACAAAGGAGAGGATGTCTTGATCCCGCGGATACCGATGATTCCATCGGACTTACCATTCGATTTTAAACGCTTACAATTTCCAGTACGTCTGGCCTTTGCGATTACCATAAATAAATCGCAAGGACAGTCGTTAGAAGTTTGTGGAATCAACTTAGAGTTTCCCTGTTTCGCGTATGGACAATTATACGTCGCGTGTTCGCGCGTCGGAAAACCGTCTTCTTTGTTTATTTACGCACCACAAAACAAAACAAAAAATATAATTTATGAGAAAGCTTTAAATTAATTAACAGACTATCATAACAGTGTGTGTCTGTAAATATAAAATTTAAACCTTATAAATAGCCAGTATTTCAGAAAAACTCTGTTTTGTAAGTAAGCAACATGATGTGTCGAAAATAATAATAAAACTTCAGGCTTTATTCAAAAAATGCTTTTTTATTAAATACGGATTCGATTTGTTTGTTTTAAAATCATTTTATACAAAAGTTTAGGTCTTTTATTTATTGTTGAGCAGTATGAAGTCTGCCGGGTCAGCTAGTCATACAATAAATTTTGATCAGTTTTGCATTTTAGCAGTAGAATCCAACAGAAAAAAAATTAATACTAGAAATATTGAATATAAAAACTCAAGACTACCATGAATGCAATTATAGAATCCAATCTGTTAACAAAAATTTATGACAACATTCTAAATATTTTTCAGCAATAATGTCTTCCTTTTTTAACATTAGGATAAAACCTTTCAAAATTGCACCTTCAACTATCTCCTAAGTTCCATTACTCCTACAACTATAGTTGTAGGACAACTCAATTTAAAAGTTCAACTGTAATGTGGCTGGACTGCACTCCACCACTTCTTTTAAAATTCAGATATTATTGTGTGATTTGTAGATATTGTGTATATTTTTGTATATATTACTTGTTGTTTTCTAGTTATAAGACGTGAGCTTTCATTGAATTGGGTACTGTATAGGTTTATTTGTTATTTTGTAATTTTGTGAAAATCATTTTGGCTTTATTGAAATATTTTTATAATTAAATTTTCAGTTGTACCTAATGAGGGAGACAGAACAGTCTCCGAAACATCATAAGATTAGTACACAAGTGAATGAAATTATTATGTAAAAGTTTTTTGCAGTTTTCATTGTTGTTGTCCATCGTTTAAAATAAGGGACTAAACAACAATTAAATAGAATTATATTCTGACAATCAATTTAAAACTTAATCTTTGAAACTATCAAAGTTTCAGCTGTATTAACTGGGATACATTTTTGTCTTTCAATAACATTTGATAGATCATTCTTTTTAAAGAAATCAAGGTCTCCAAGTAATTTATAATTCAAAGAGCTTTACAGTTTTCAAAAACAAATATTTTTGTTTTGAAAGAAAATACAACTCGTCAAATATGTAAATGTAGAATGCTCATCAATATCTCTCTTTGCAGTTCAAGGTCACATACTTTTCTTCATTTAATATAACTTCAGTTTCAAATTTTCTTTAATGACCTCATGTATGACACATATCTGTCTCAAATATTTCAAAAATCCATAATAATTAAATATTGCATATATGCAAAAAAAATCTAGCCCATGCTTTATTAATATATTAATTTTATTATCAATAGACCTTAAAAGTCTTAATAATGACAAAATATCAATCTACATCATAAGACATACGGAATTTATGCAGGAACAAATTGAAAGGCATATAAAATTGAATTATTTTTAAAATGATTTCATTCATTCAATAAAAAGTGAAAATTGGAGACTCAATCATGCTACTTGTGTGTTGATATTGCTGCAATTTTGATGATAGTTACAGAATTAACTCACGCAATTTTTTCACTAGGTGATCTCCAAGGAACATCATCATCCATTTCATCTTCACTTTCATCCCCTTCATCTTGTTGTTCAGAGGCTATATTAATGTTAGAACCGGTGAACATGTCAGGAACTGGGAGAATGCTAGGGCGGCGACTTCCTATTAAACAAATGGCCCATTAAGTATTAGTAGTAGTCTTATAATGTAGACTGTTTAAATACTTAATTAAGTCAGCCGACTATAAAACATTAGAACACCCAATCAAGTAATAGAGGTATTTCATATAACGATGTGTTGAAAGGAGTAATTTATATTTTTATGAGTTATTTGATGTGACTTCTTGAGGCCATTATCTGATATTTCAATTCCGTAAATTTTAATTGCTTTGGAAATGATAAATGTGTTCACAATTTACTATCTTTAATGTATTTCTAAAATTTTCCACATATTCCCTTGAAATAAGTTTTAGAAATAATTTCAAGCTTTTGAGCCATGTATTAATGTATAATGCATTATATGAAAGTAAACTGGTGGTGTTGCAACAGCACATACTTTCTGTGGTCAACATTAGTGCTGATTTTGTCCAAAATAGATATTCTTAGATTGATCTGAACAAACTGAGGCTTTGGGAGTTTCAAATAGAAATTTTAATTTTTAAGGGTACTTTACATGAAGCTTCAAAAAACATTTTCAAAAGTTTCTTGAAAGTGGCTCCAAATTTTTTGATTAAACTTTGTCCTTGGATGCCGTAAAGGACGCTTAAAAGAATGGTGCAGATCTCATGTTCATTAAAATCACTGATTTTTTGAAAATTCCAAAATTACAATATTTTTGGGGACATCTTGTTACATCTACAATAATGAAGATAGATTTTTTCCCTTCATTAAATCTGTTCTTTAAAGACAGATATTGAAATAAGGTCATGTTCAATTTTTCAAAAATGTGAGTATTTATTTTAGAATTTTGGGCAAAATAGAGGCAATTTAAAAAATAATTTAAACTATGTATTTCTCAAAAGCTGCCCAAACTTTTTCTTTAAATTTTCTCATGTGTGTCACGGAACGGTACAAAATATGGTGCTAGTGCCATTTTTGGTGAACTATTCCAGTATGCAAATTCAAAAGCTATGGTGGAGTTCTATATAACAAATGGGTGTTCTCATTAAGTGTTTGGTTCCTCATACAACCACATATTCCATCTAAAGTGTCATTTC
Source organism: Gryllus longicercus (assembly GCA_038098605.1). Classification (NCBI taxonomy): domain Eukaryota; kingdom Metazoa; phylum Arthropoda; class Insecta; order Orthoptera; family Gryllidae; genus Gryllus; species Gryllus longicercus. The sequence goes on along the minus strand of JAZDUA010000518.1, from coordinate 869,624 downwards.
ATTTACAATCATTCTTCTTGTATTATCATTCACCCTTGTAAGATCACTCCTACCACCATACAGTGGAACGCAACTTGTCACCAACCAAACCATCACTGTCACCAGCTGGAGGAGGTCATAAAGGTACAAGCCAACTCTCTCACCTTTGCTCAGTAAGGAGTATACCGCTCATCATCAGTAAAAATATACTGAAACTAAACTTCTTGATCAGCTATGTATATAAAGAATAAAAAAATATATATAAGAAATATACACACCTCTCCTTTGATTAAGAATTTCTGGACTCAATAAATTTGGATTTGGGTCTCCAGGTTTAGGAACATCTAAATGATTTCCGGTAGTTGTCATCTCTGGAGCAAGGGTAGATGGTGAACTATCCTTCAGGCATTGGCGAGAGTCACCAAATGCTGAGGTGTCCATGGAAGATCCTGGGTATGCGTAAAGAATAAAAAAACATTTTATTAAAGCAGTACAAAGAATTAGTGGTTTATTATTCTTCTCTCAAGTAAAAAATTGTTCTGAAGTGAAACACATATTATAAATTGTTGAAAAAATCTCAATTACTCATATAGTTCCAATTTCAGTTATAATTACATTTTTGTTATAAACCAAAATAATTACAATTCAACTTTATTTATCAACTTAAAAATATTCTTAGTACATCAATTTTATATGAAACCATGCACTTCAGCCACATAAAATCTTCACAACCCTACAAATACAGACTCTTCTATCCTGTTTAATTGCCTTTAATTGTTTACTATAATCTGCTAAGATTTTATTCAAACTTCCTCTACAATCTATGTAAATGTATTAAAGGAGTATTCAAGATTTTCCACATTCATTCCCTTATGTTTTCAGAATTGTAAACAAAAATACATGAAACTCAGAATAGTGAAAAGTACGGAAAGTTATAGAGATATGGAAAAATATGTTGTGGAAATTTGAGAGGGTGAGAGATAAGGTCCAAACAAGCATTCTGAGATAGAAAGCAAGCGGTCAAAAGCAATTAGTAGTTGTGGGAGGATCAAAAATATATGCGATATGCACAATGTCTGCAAGGTAGGCAACCTTCTTGGCAGCAAAGTATACTTGACTGCCAAACTCAAAAGAAAGTTTGCAATGTAAAGAGAAATTGATTGAAGGTCTTAAGGCAGCAAGAAGATACGCCACACTAGCCTCAGCGAGCCTTCTGTTACTCATAAATGTAATATTTAGATATTGGTGAAAGTGTGGCTTGTCTTGTTACTATTTCTTGTTCATATTTATGAAGGGCTTGGGACAGTTTTATAAACATGATCTTTATTTGGGATAATCTATAATAATTGTTCAAACTTGTCACCAAAGGAGGGTAGTCTACATTGGAGTTATTATGTTAATGTTTTTGGTTCTTCATCTTAACTGTCCACTTCCAAACCAAATCAATCAAATCTTACATGCCTATTTTATCATCTCATATTTTGGCACATATATAATCAATACCTCTGAATCCATGCTTAAAATACATCCCAATTTTCAGTTTTATTTTTCCAGAACAAATACCTTACATACTTGCAAATTTGATGCATTTTTTTAATCTCAATTTTCTCAGAAGTGTATCCATGTTCATGAAATTAAATTAAAATACTCTCCACCTACTTTTATGTTGTACATGCAATGTAAAGCAAAACAAAATATAGCCAGTGCTAAAATAAGGCAAAATAAATACATTGAAAGGAGTTGAGATACACATAAAAAATAATGTTTAATACAGAGGAATCAATAAGAAAAAAGGAAATAAATGGATTAAATACAACATAGGTGCCAACAATCATGCATCCCACCTTTCCTTTAGTCAGCCCAGTAAATGGACCAGAACTTGACACACAACAGTGCTTGCAGCTTCATACAAATACAGCCTCTTATTTTAACTAGTATTTGGACAACAGGATACTTAAAACCTGAATCTAGATTATTAAAAAGATGCATACAAGTCCAGAGGACAACTACAACAATCATGATTGGTTTTGGTACTATTGTTAAGAAGAAATTAAGAAATTTTAATGCTACTGGAATGTATAATTACATAAGCAAATAATGTTACATGCATTTAAGAAATTCATTATAAATGATTCAAGTATTTCCAAAATATATTTCATTATATTTATCCAAGTGCTTGCAAAGCTTTTCTAAACTTATGTAGATTAATTATAAGAAAATTAAAAAATAGAGACCATAACGTTATTAAAAGGTTAAAGTTGCAAAGCAACCTTTGCTGCCAATGTTTTGATATTTTATTGAACTTTTCAATACAAAATTGTGGCAGTTATATTTTTCATATATTATTACAAAGAAATATGAAATGAAAATTTTTATAAATTCTTTCTGATTTGATTTCTATTGCAAAATTATAATTAAATTGATGAACAAGAGACATTTAAATTTTTATTGTAGCTTGATGCTACTTGTAATAAAATACTATAATAAGCTAAGTTGTAAATAATAAGATTTATGTAAAATGTAATTATTCCTCCTCTCACTCATTAATTCAATATTGTTAACAATTCTGTGAACCCACCTGCTAAAGACCAGAAATGATTTGATTATGGCAACACAAACATGCAGACAACACTCACTTGGTGGGTAGATAAGGTTGTGAGAGTGGACTTGAAGACAGATACCATCAGGTTTGTTGATTTGAGGCTGCTCCCCACTCTTCTCCTTACTACTGTCTTTTTCTTCTGTATGTTGTGTAGTTTCTGGAGTTAAATTATTTTGTTGATTTCCTAAAATGAATGCAGAATTTTCTTCTTTTGATATACTCATGTAATAACAAGTATCGCTTTTCTTCATTATGTGTCGAGGCCCAGGATTAAGAAGAATTGTATCTTCATAAAATTCAGGAAGTTCAGCTGGCCTCACACCCACAAGAGCCACTCCATATCTGAGAAGTGACATTTTTTTTTATTTCAATGTTACAATTCTCTTCATTAACAAAATTGGTGAAATGTTTGGGATGATTAAAAAAAGAAGATGGACAAGTGAAGTGAAAAAACATTGCCAAAAGGAAGTCAGAATTTTTTCAGATGAAACTAGTGATGCTGCAAAGCACATTCTTTCTTGCATTATTTCTATCCATTCCTCTACATTAAGCCTATACTAGTACTACATAAACCTGCAACTCACTCCGGTGTACGATTACATCACTTCCTCTTCATACGAAATACCTTCGTAAGGGCGAGAAAGTAAAATTATTTACTAAAAAAAAGAATTTCTGAAAAAATTCATTCATATGAAATCAGTTTAAAAAAAAGATCTTTAAATAAGGTAATGAACAATTTTTTTAAAATATGAGTAGTTTTTGCAGAATTTTTAAAATAATAATTGAAATGTAATTTCGCTTAAATTTTAAAGACAATTTATAAGTGCACTTTTTAAAAACGACAGCAAATTTCTTCTAAATATTTTTTTCCGATAGAGCAAAGGACACTTAAAAATAGCATAGGCATAATTTTCCCTGAACTCCCTGAATTTTCGAAAAATTGCAAAATTTACTAATAATGATCGAAAGTATGTGCTGATGCTGCAAGTTTTATTTTATTCTGAAATTGTGCCAAATTCCACAGTGGTAGTTTGTGAAAACTATAAGAAAGAAGTTAAAGGAAGTGAGGTAATGTATCCTTTATTTTTGAAAGATTACATTCTGAGAAGAAAATTGATTCCTACTTTAATGCTTCCAGACTCAATTAATGAACTACAACTATATGCAGTATTCATTTTCGGTAACTTGTGTGCAAATTAACAATTAGAACTATTGAAATTTCCCCAAAATGATAACGGCTCAAAAATTGTGCTGTATGCCTCAAACAGATTAAAAGATGTAAATACGAACTCTCTTATCAGATTTGCATTTCATATTTCAGAAATTTTAGCTCGGTTATTTAAGTTAACTATTTCATTTGTATCGGCTTTTGACATAAACAATGACATTTGAAAACTACATTATGTCATTGTTAATGTAATTTAATTGCTTCTCTAATTCTTGATTTTATAATTTGTAATTAAGTATTTGAAATGTTTTCCTATTTATGTATTAAAACAATGAAGGTGATCATAATGCCACTGAATGACATTTTATAAAATATACATATGGTGGAACAATGATAGAGATTTCATTATTAACTTCCGAGAACATCAAATCATTTTCTCTTACTGTAATACCTAGAGTTACAATTGCCTCCGAAATATTAATGACAAAATATATTTCTACAAATTTCCTGTTTTCTTATATTTTCTGATTTTAGCAGGTCTATAAATTAACCTGGCCTGTACAGATTTTAGAGAGAATCATCTGAACGATTTAGGCGCTTGAGTTGATTACGATGGAAGAATGGATAGAGGAAGTGATGGAGGGAGGGAGGTATGGATGGATGGTGGGATGGAAGGAGGAATAAATGGAGGGGAGAATGAATGGAGAGAGGAATGAATGGAAGGAGGGATGGATGGCGGGATGGATGGATGGAGGGAAGGGTCGATGGAGGGAGGGATGGATGGAAAGAGGTATGGAGAGATGGATGGAGAGAGGGATGGATGGATGAAAGAAAGGAGGGATAGAAAGAGGAATGAATGGAAGGGGAGATAAAGGGATGGATGGAGGGTGGAAATGATGGATGAAGAGAGGGATGGATGAATGGATGGAGGGATGAATGGAGGAGTGAATCGAGGGATAGATGGAGGGAGGAATGAATGGAGGAAGGGAGGGAGGGATAGATGGAGGGAGGGACGATCGGAGGGAGGGATGGAGGGAGGAAGAGATGGATAAAAGAATGGGAGGGTTGGATGGGGGATGTATACAGAAAAAGTCGGATGAAGGGACGGAGGAATGGAAGGAGGGAGGGATGGAAGTGGGGAAGGAGGAAGGAATGGATGGATGAGTGGATGGAAGTGGGGAGGAGTGGAAGGAGGGAGGGATGGATGGACAGAGGGAGGGAAGGATGGAGTGAGGGAAGGAAGGAGAAAGGGAAAGATAGGAGAAGAGGGATAGAGGGAAGGATAGAGGGATGGTGGATGGAGGGATGAAGGGAGGGAGGGTTGGAGAGATGAAGTGCTGGAGGGATGGATGGATAGAGGGAGGGAGGGAGGGAGAAAGGGATGGATGGATAGGGAAGGGATGAATGGAGGGATGGATACAGGGACGGACGGAGGGGGGATAGAGGGAGGTGGAAGGGACGGATGGCGGGATAGTGGGATTGCTTGACGGAGGAATGGATTGAGGAAGGCATGGATGGATGAAGGACTGGATAGGGGAATGGATGGATGATGGGATGGATGGATGGAGAGAGAGAGAGAGAGGATGGATGGATAAGAGGGAGGGATGGAGGGGGAGGAGGGATGGAGGAAAGAACGGATGGAAGGAGGGATGGTTGGATGAAGGGATGGAGGGAGAGATGGTGGGAGAAATGGAGGGAGTGATGAAAGGAGGCATGGATAGATGAATAGATGTCTGGAGGGATGGATTGGTGTATGGATGGATAGAGAGTTCGAAGGATGGAGGGAGGGATGGAGGGAAAAATGGAGGGATGGATGGATGGGTGGGTGAATGGATGGAGGGATGGAAGGAGGGAGGGATGAATATCCATCAGGGATAGATGGAGGGATAAATGGTGAGAGGATTGGACTGAGGGAGGGATGGAGGGTTGGATGGATGGAGGGACGGATTGAGGGAGGGATGGGTGGAGGGAGAAATGAATGGAGGGATGGAGGGAGGGATGAAGCAAGGATGGGAAAGATGGATGGAAGAATGGATGCAGATCGGGAGGGATGGAGAGATGGAGGGGAGGATGGATGGATGGAGGGAGAGAGGAATGGATGGAGGGAGGGAAGGAGGGATGGGAGATCGATGGAGTGACGGAGGGGGTGGTACAGAGGGGGAGGGAGGAAGGGGGAGGAAGGAGAGGGACGGAGGGGAAGGGAGGAAGGAGTGGGGAGTGGGGGCGGAGGGGTTGAACGGAGGGAGGAGGGACGGAAGGAGGGTGGGCGGGATGGCTTGACGGATGGATGGATGGATGGACGGACGGATGGACCGATGCACGGACGGATGGAGTTAGGGAGAGAGGAACGGACGGACGGATGGAAGGACGGACGGAAAATGGACGAACAGAGGGGTGGACGTCCAAATAGATGATTGGACGGATGGATTGACGGACGGACGGATATTTTCCGTCAATAAATTTTTCGGTATCGAGGACCCTCAGAACGTAGATGCACGTGTACGAGGAAGTAATCTACAACAATTGATCAAAATTGAATATACTTTTTTGACTCCTGGGCCCAGAAAACTTAGTTTTTTGTCGAAGAATTGTTTTTTGTCGCAGTATTACAATACTCTATTTTTCGTAAATAGTATGCCATAAAGTAAAAAAGTGCATTGTTAATCCATAGTTAGAAAATGTTAAGCACGATTATATGACCAATTGTTAAGAGTGTATCAGAATTCTAATTTACGACTGTCGTTATTACTTATTCTGAGTTAATGTTAATAAATGTTCTCCTTTTTATTAGCACTTGTGATGTCATGTTACAAACTTTGACGTTATTTTTCAGGAACTGGAAGGCATGGATGGCACTATCCACTCAATCGTGACGTCAAGCGCTGAAACCTCTGCACATCCAGACAAATCGCTTGACATCTTATCTACGTTCCTTGCATTGTAGTACTATTGCTTAAATTTGTGATAAATTATTGCTTTCAATTAATAACTTTGCTGAACATAAAAAAATACTTCTATTACATATTACATTAGTGCTTGTAATTTGATAAATAAGCACAAAATTGCTGACAAGAAAAATTTGAAGAATACGTACTTTCGATGGGAATGAAAACTCGCGTAAGTGAAGCTCTTTCCTTCATATTCTCCAAAGAATCGGCTGTCACCCAGCACAATATGATAAATTTCATTGCCAGAACACTTCCCATAGAGCCGATGCCATTCCTCCTGGGATGTTTGACCTTCCCTAAAAAGGAAAAAATGAAATTAAAATTAGTGTAGAAACCGCTTCGTAAAATCGGGGGAATAATAACTGTTTGAAATGCAACAAAATTTCATTACAGATTACAAATTAAAAATTCATAGCTCCTACTCTGTAGGATGAGCATCGGAAAAGAAATGTTTACATTAATGAAATAAATAATTAACATCATAAGTACATGATGTCTCTGAAAGACATTTGTGGGGTAAATTTTATTTAACCAACGGGAGACTCAGAAGCCTTCCGGTGATTGTTTTTTTATGTTTAATTTTTTAGGAAGCTAAAAATTATTGATATTGTTTCTGATATGCTATTTGTTCAAAATATAAAAACATTTGTGATAAATTGCATCATAAGTTCAGTCACCTCGTCGTCGACTCTGGACAAAACATTTCGCACTATTCACACGAAAATAGAACATGCAAAATACATTTTGGAAACATTTGTTGTATTTTAAGTCCTAAAATACTAATATAGTTTAATGCATTACTATGTTTTGAATATTTGAATATTTCGGCTTTTGATTAAAATGCAGTAAAATATTTTTTCATTAAATACAAATATTGATGCAAATGGTATAGTTTCTTTCCTTTGCAGAGCAAGAAAGTGAATGATTTTTTTGTTTAAAGGAACACACATGCATATAATTATCACATATCAATTCATAAATTTATTAAAATCATCAAAAACATCAATAAAATCACAATTAAAATGGCGGGCTCCGGAACACCCGCCTCTTGGTTATGCACGGGGCCATTTTTACCTTGGTAATGCTAGTTTAATGTAGTTTCACACGTTCCATTTCTAACATTCTGCCCCTGATCAGTAGGCAATACATCCTGCACTACAATGTATACGATGGAATCGCCCAAGTAGCGGATCCAGGAGGGAGGCATGGCATCTCCCCCAAAACGGTCTAGAGAAAACGTGTTCCCTTTTTTATTTGCCGAAAATTATTTAAATATTTGTTTATGTTACAATTATGTAATTATTTCAAAAATAATATTATACAGTATCATATACACAACACAAAATTGTAGTACAATATAATTTAAAAAATGTTTATTATTTAACAAAAATCTATGATGATCCCCCAATGATCGGTTGGATGCATCCCTGCGTCGCCCCCTGCTACGCTCCGGGTCGCATCTCCCGTGCGCCCCCACCCGACCGCGGCTGCGTTATGGACCACCATACTTGTGACGAGTTTTGGCTGTGGTCCACATTGTCTTGCGAAAACGCATTTTCTGTCAGTCGCATTCTTCTTTCCGTCGTTCTGTTCCGAACGATCATGACATAACGTTCCTAGTTTGTGGAATATTTGTTGCGTACGTGTTTGTGTGGTCAGGGATAATTAGGAATCAGATAATGAGACCGTCCATTTTGCACCCCGCCTCAACGCCCCCACGTATCTCGTTTTCCTGAGGGAGACGCTGCCCACTCTCTTGCGTCGCTCTCTGAGGCGTCGCACACGGCAGAGCAGCGACCCGCCTGTCCGTCACCGTTTGGAAGGACCTGGAAGGACCTGGAAGATATACTGCGGTCGTGTAATGACAAAGGTCGTTGCTTGGTCTCCGAGGTCACCAGAGTTAAAAAACCGAAGATTCCTTTTGTAAGGGGGTGAACAGTGCCCCCAAAACAAAACGAAAATCGCGATACTCTTATGAAAGAAAATAAAAAATGTAGTTTCCGAAAACATCAGCCTCATAGGGCTACCTGTTATACAGATACAATAAGAAACGTGTTTTTGTTTTCTTTTTTCTCAGCTTCTATTGCATGTATCAGACTGAAAAAAATGGAGAGACGGAGAAAAATAGTTGCATGAAAAAGTATTTTTGTCAACCAATTTTGACGCCAAATTCACATAGAATTTTTTTAAACTGGACACTTCTAGAGGGAAAACGTGAGCGAAGTGGCTCAGTGCGTTGCGCACTGACTTCGTAATCGGGAGGTCCGGGTTCGATTCCCGGGCCGGCCATCCTGACCGGGGTTTTCGTGGTTTCCCTCGGTCATAAAGGCGAATGCTGGGGTGGTTCCAAAAGTCCACGATCACCTTTCACCAATATCCTATCACCTCCTAACCCATTCCTATCATCTCATAATTCACACTTCAAGGCGTAACAACCTTGTCGTAATCCAAGGATACAGCTGAAAAGCTGATCCTGGAGGAATTACACGCACGTTAATCGTGTGTAGCGTGGTCAGTAATGGCCTATACGCCAATAATAATAATAATAATAATAATAATAATAATAATAATAATAATAATAATATATATATTATTATTATATATATATATATATAATAATAATATATTATAATATATATATATATATATATATATATATATATTTATATATATATATATATATATATATATATATATATATATGTGTTTCGAAAAAAATCTGTTTCACTGGCTTAGCACTAAAATAAAAGTTTTTTGTCAGAAATGACTCAATTCGAAGCCAGTAGTGTAGTGATATAACTCAGTAAATTATATATAATTGGGAAATATATGTTGAAAATTATAATTTATTTAAATTGCAATAATAAATACATTTATTATTATATTCATTTATGTTATATAATTTTTACATTCAATACTGAACAATGAAAAAACGAATATAGTTTTTACATACATAAACCATTTAAAACAATCGCCTCCTGCACTTAACATTAATAAATTCTTTAATTAAATCATCAAAATTCTGTCGACGCATAATGTCTGATTCAATCGAAAGTAAAGCCAACGAGCCTAATCTTTCTTGACGCATAGTCGTTCTGAGAGAATTTTTCAATCTTTTTAATAGTGAAAATGATCGCTCCCCAGAACAGTTCGTTATCATTAATGTTAAAAATATCCAAAGAGAGATTTAAACATTTGGAAAGACATTTTTTAGTCCATCTTTCAAAATAATGTTATAAAACGTATTAAAATTTGCTGTAATAGACTCATCCTCTTTCATCTGTAAACGCATGTAACTATGGAACTGCTTTAGTTCATTCTCGAGATCCAGATTTAAGTCTTCGGGGTATGACTGTACAAGTATTTTGACATTTGACGAATATTCTTCATTGGATAAATTCGTTTCTATTAAAAAAGAAAACCTTTCTGAAATACTTTTGTACACTATACTTCTTCTTTTGATTTGGTTTTCAAGAATTTCAATGATTTTATTAAACACTGAAATGCGAAACTTCTCTCTTGCACTTAACTGAACTGATTCTTCTGCATCACCATCGTTTTCTCGTTGCTTTCTTGAAGGTCTTCGTTTGCGGATGTCTTTGTAATCAACATCAGGTAACATATTTCGGGAAGTAGCTTCAAAATTCTCAAAGTTGTCTCGTAAATTATGCAAATAATCTCTTAAAGTTTCATAAAGATCACTACAAACTTTTAAGTTAATATCTTCACTTTGAAGTTTCTTAGAAGTACGATGAAAGTGTTGTAAAATGTCATTCCAAATTGTTAGCATCAGAACAAATTCAAATTCTTGCATTTTATTGAGAATGTTTATTGCTTCCAGTTTAGCATCTCCTTTTAGGTGATCATCTTTGGAGATTGATTCCAATGCATCAAGTATTTCAGAGTATGATTCAGTAATGGCTTCTGTTGCTACAGCGTGAGCTTCCCATCGTGTATTAGAAAGTTTTTTCAAAACTTTATCATTTTTAAGATGTTTTTTCAGAATGTTCCATCTATATATTGAATCAGAAAAATATGTATACAATAACTGTACCAATGAGAAAAAATTGACCGCACTCAAACAACAGTCAACTGCACTACGGCCTACAAGATTTAACGAATGTCCTGCACATGGTACAAATATTGCGTATGGATTTATTTCTAAAATCGCAGTTTGCATGCCGTTATATTCACCCGCCATATTCGCCGCATTATCATAAAATTGCCCTCTGCATTTAGAAAAATCAATTTTACAATCTTCACTTAAATAATTTAAAACTTGACTAGCTATCTGTCTTCCAGTATTATTTTCTAATTCCAAAAATGTCAGAAATCGTTCTACCGGTAATCCATCTAATGGTGACACATATCTTACTATTACACATAGCTGGTCAACATGTGAAAGATCAGGTGAAGAATCTACTGAAATACTGAAATATCCAGCTGTTTTTATTTCATCTAAAATAGCAGCATGAACTTGGGCACTCATCAGATCAATTATTTCTTCACATATAGTTTTTGACAAATAGGAGACGTTTCCTACCAAGAAAAAGAAAATATATACATAAAATATATACACGTTGAATACATTAAAATAATGTATGTTTATGAAAATTGCTCATTCAGATTTACTAGATTTTGATAAATTAAAAGATCGAATGTCTAGATTTTATTACATTAGATGAAATAAGGCATAATTTTGGGAATGTCAAAAAAATGTACAAAATTGGAACATTTATTATTATAAATGCTATTTTTTAAAACTATAATTATTATCTACAATTATATTACTACAAATGTATTTTAAAGGATGAGTAAAAAAGTAAGGCAAAACAATAGAGTTCCCAAAATCTTTACAGGGTTGGCAAACATTGCAATCTTTTTTCATCCAGTGTGTAAATATGTATATTAAAATTCGTTAAAACTATTTATAGTAAAATAATATTTTATTAAAAAATTAATTTATTTTGATGCTTTAATACCTTTACCACGATTTCCATAGTTGCAAATATGTGAAGCTAAAAACGGATCAAACTCAGCAACAAGTTCCAATAATCCTAAATAATTTCCGTTACTGGCAGATCCAAATTTTTCATTTGATCCTCGGAAAGGCAATCCACGTTCGGCTAATGTCTTGATGACAGCTGTCACTCGTTGTAGAACGTTATGCCAGTATTTGATTTCTTCTTCAACTTGCACATCTAAGTGCTTTTTCAATCCAATATCTTTTGCTCGACTTAGATATGCGAGCATAGCATCTCGGTGATTAGATGAATTTTCATGTTGATCAATGACATTGTTGTTTCGCCAATCGCTAAACCCAGTTACTAATCGAGATGCATTTTTCGATGGAAAAAGTTTACATACGAAACAATATAAAGAACCATTCGATGGCGAATACAGAAGCCATTCTCGCTTAAACTTTTCACCGTTTGCTTTTATTCCATAAAATATAGTTTTAGAACAGTATCTCGTTTGTTTTCCATCCTGGAATGTTCTGCGTGAGGCTTCCAAAGAATCTGAATGATGTTGACAACTTTCGGGTCCTCGAGCAATCCAGTAAGAAACATCCGCTTCAGCAAGTTGTTCAGTCCATGTACCGGGATCATTGGATCTATTACTTTGATGAACTAACTTTTCAGAGTTATCATTTTCATTTGCGATTACAGTCAATAAATCATTTTCAGTTTTGTCTACAGTTTCATTTTTTTTACGTCTTCCGCTTTGTCAGAATCATTTTGTAACGTCGATTCAATACCAGAAGTTGATGCACATGGTGGAAAAAATCTGGTTAATTTAGGTATTTTATTCACAATTTCTTCATTTTCCTTCTTTTTTTCTTCTGCTAACTTTCGTTTTTGACATCCACTTAAATAATTTCTATTCATATTAAATGGTTAATTTAGACCTAAAATAAATTAATCTTTGATTATCGTAAAAATAAAAATGATCAATAATTAAAGTTCCCAGAATCAGAAATATATAAAATTGTTAAGAGAATTAATATATTAATGTTTAATTTAAAAATGCATATTTATAATATAATAATAAAATAATACATGTTATAACTTACTCATCAATTTCAGAGAAAATTTATACATAAACAATAAAGATGCCTCTCATTATCAGATTTACGTATGAATTTGTTTGCATATTCGATTTTATTTCAATGTTTAATAATCCGTAATTTAATCAACAATAATTTCGTCACTAAATTTGAATCATTTGTCTTGAAAATACTTTCGATAATAAAATTTTGAACGAAAATTCAGGATGATTTATGGTATGTTATCATATAAACATTTTTTTTCTGTCAAGTTCGTACATGAAAACTAATTACATTTGAAAAGTGACGGCAGCGCTCTCGGTAGAAACGGTTGTAACTAAACAGTGAATTGCGAATCAATTGACCGGCAAATTTAATGTAGTGCACAACAAAAAGCTATACTTCTCATAAAAATCTAGTGTTTCAATTAATACGTTTTGTAGTCAATTGTAAAAAATAATAGTGTTTATTTTTTTCATTTTAAAAATATAATTTTCAAAATTGTATGTACATAACCAACGAGTCCGATTAAAATATAATTTAATTACAAAAAATAATTCAAAATTGAATATTCTATTTTATATTGATAGATAACATTAAAAAATTTTGTTTATCAATGAAATTTGAAAAATTAAAAAAAAAACATTCACCGGAATCGGGGGCCCCAATCTCTCGGGGGCCCTAAGCAACTGCTTAGTTAGCTTATGCGGTAATCCAACACTGAGTGCAAATTTACCATTTTTAGTTGATTTCAGATTCAGGAGACCCAACACTAAGTTTTCTTTCAGATTGAAGAATCTACTCTACAGAAAAATTTTAACTGCAACCACTTAATCTTCTGTAGGCACCAAGTCTTGCTTCCAAACCATCTGTTTGTAATTTTGTAATGATAATGTATGACCAGCTGTAGATCTCAAAAATTTATTTACATAACTGAACAACTGCAGAAAGAGTATGAGTGAAAGCTATCAGAGTTTCATTTGTTAACTTTCCTTTGCATTCTGATGCATGCCAGATTACAATGCAAGTCTTCAAACTTCTAAAAAATATATTTTATGATGATTAGGTCTATAGATTCGATTAGCATAATCATTTCGCGTGAAAATTTCTTTCATCGTGATCCTATACGTGTCCGGCGAGATGTCTCGTATAGAATCACTATTTTCAACAGGGTAAATGTCTTCACTAATCACAAACTTTGATTCATAATGTTTGGCACACATTACCGAATTATTGTTCATTTAAAAATTATCTCTGAATTAATTCCAACCATTTTCTCCTAAATCTTTATCTTCAGGAAATTTAAAAGTAGTTGTATCCGATATTTTGTCATAGTTCGACTTACACCCTGGGGCACAACACAAACGACCATAAGCTTGTTCTTGGGCTCCAACTACTACACAAAATCATGTATGTTTGCTTATCTCATTTAGTAAGTAGTTCGATTGAATTAATCGTCACTAACACTCACAGGCCACTTGAACCTACGTACACACTGAAAAAATCTCCACAAAATCGTAATGTACTCACAAGCCAAAGAACCATGTAAACATTACCACGTGTATCCAGCATGCTCTGAATCTTGGTATCGCGTCTCCCTTGGAGGCTGTTTTGGGAATATACATTTTTTATTCTCTTTCCTATGAGTATCGCGATTATCGATTTGGTTTGGGGGCACTTTTCACCCCTTTATTCGTCTATACTGTTTGTATTTGAAACATCGGTGACGAAGGAGCAAGATTTAGTGGTCAGAATTTATTCCACAGACTACTTCATGCAGGTCTCACTTGGTATTTTTCGAGTAGTTGCGTCAGTGCGTTACCATTACCATGCATATACCAAACTTCACGCTTGTTTCTTCAATCAATTTTTTGTAGTTAGATTTGAACAATAAAAACAAGAAAGTCAATATCACTTTGCCATTGCCGGTAGGCAGGTCGTCCCCTGAGGTTTCGTGGACTTGCCACGCACTAATACAGGATGAGTTGCCTACTGATATGTGGCGAGACGACAGATTTGTCACGTGTAAAACTTTGTTAAATATTTTCCACCACATGTTTATTGACAAAAAGGGAATATCTTCAATCCCTTTCAACGCTCCAGAAATCAGTAACGTTTATTGTAAGTCAGCCTGTAGTGAGGTAGCTCGGTCAAGCAAGCAGCTCCGCTCCCTGCTTATCAGCGGAACCTCGTTCTCATTTGGATTCGCCACCCGCAATTTTGACTCCTAGTCACAGCTCAATAGACTTAACATGCACAACTGACTCTCTTTCTGAATGGCCCTTTCTCTGGCTCTCATGGCTCACGGCTCACGTCGCTTGCCTTTCACCATTGTGGTACCGGGTTCGATTCCCATAGAATCCCCGTAGAACCTCATGTGAAATTTGTAACGACAAAACGAGTTTGCCTGCTTCACAGAGGCCAGTCTAACCCTTCTAAACCTTACCCTATCCTTATTCCTTCCCAATTTTTGCCGATGGGAAGATTACGCAGGGCGCGTGAAGACGCTACCTGTCGGTGATTTCCTGACTTGACTGTGACTGACTACGACCTACTCAGTGGCCCGTAGAGGGCGCTTATAACGAAGGATTACTCCAATTAAAGCTAATAAGGGCTAGTGTCCGTTCGACGACAAATAGGCTTGAAAACGTCACAAAAAGGTAAAAGAATTAAAACAAATTGTTTTCTGCAACCTGGAAGACATATGATAAGGCAATCAATAATCCTCTCATCTGTAATCCACACATACTCACTAAAACTCTTAAATATTTCAGGTTCATTTAATTATATTGTTTGGGAAAGGTTGCTACCCGTCCGTATTACTAAATGTATGAAATTACTTGTTATCACCTGAAAGTCCATATAGCAGATTTTGCAATATCAATTTCTGCAAAGAAAATTTAATTTAAGAGAATGCCCTACTACTCGACGGGCTTCAAAAGCGCAAACCGTGAAGAGACCACATCCAGGCCACTTCCTTTCTCAGGAAACAATACAGAATACAAAAAGAGGACATGTGGGAAAAAGGAGAAATTATTTGGAAATGAAGTTTGATGAAGAAAAGGGAGAAGAGACATAATGCTTTTCGAATAAAACAGCGAAAAGTGGTAGAAATGGAAAAAGCTAATCGAGAGAAAAGAAGGGAAAGAGAAGATCAGAAAAGGAATAATGAAAGGAAGAGGTGTAGCACCGAGACGTGAGAGCACATGTAAAGGTACTCACTGCCCACGTGACGTGTGCAGCAGCAAAGTGACCAATGTGGAGGCTCCGGGGCACGTGCAGTTGTTAGCAAGAAGCGCATACTTGAATTCATCCTCGCATACTACGTGTTCGGCGAACTTGACGTGCAGCTTGTTTTCGGGTCGAAATATCTGCACGTACTGAGGCACGTTAGGCGCGAAATCCTTTACAGCCCACGAACGCAGAATCGTGTGCTCGTCCTGCAACAAAACCCACATACGCAGTGGTATGTTCTTGAGTAAATAATTGAATATTCAAATTATTATAATTGAACAAAATTAGTAATCTATCTTTTAAATCTTGTAATATGTGGAGATTTCAATATTGATTTTCTGAGCGAATCCCACAAAAAAGAGCAGTTTTTCAATTGACTGCATTCTTTTAATTTAGATATTACAGTGAATGTACCTACACGGAATACATTTTCATCACAAAAAACAATAGATCAAATTATAATTAACAAAATGACAACTAGATATGAAATAAAAACTACTAATCTAGGTTACAGTGACCATGATGCACAAATTCTTACAATTACTAATAACATGAACACTGACACAAATTATACACTCATGTACAGAACATTCACTAAAGTTAACATAAAATTATTTACGGACTACTTGCTGAAGGAATCATGGGACACAGTTTATCACGCAGTTGACACAAATGAAAATTCTAATATATTTTTCTCAAAATTTCATTTCACTTTAAAACATACTTTCCTCTCAAAAAGAGAAATTTAAATATTTCACGAAAAAATAATACTCGGGTCACACAAGGTATAAGAACATCGTGTAAAAACAAACGTATGCTATATTTTATTTATAAACATCATAACGTATAACCCGGTTTCCTTGTCTACATCCGAGAATACAAAAAAAACTTAAGAAAAGTAATAGTTCAGGCAAAAATAATGAAAAATAATCAGGATATTTTGAACGATAGTAACAAAACTAAAGCAATGTGGAATATCCTAAAAAAATACGACCACATCATCTTGTTACTCAATAGAGAATGTTGTTTTCACGGATAATGAAAGAGGATCCAGTAATCCGGAAAAAGTGGCAAATCTCTTCAACCAACACTTTTCTAGAATTGCGGCTGAACTCATGAAGGGACTAAAACCGCAAAATTCAACATCATTACCTTTCCAAAAAAATTTCGACACGATGTTTATTTACGATACTTCTTCTAACGAAATCTTACGAATAGTCAGTAAACTAAAAATAAATATTCATTTGGTTTAGACGAATTTCCGGATTGCTTATTGAAAACTTGTGTACCTGCCTTTATAACCCGTTAACTCACATTTTCAATGTTTCTTTATGCACATGAATATTTCCAGATATTTTCAAAACAGCAAAAATTAAGCCACTTTCTAAAAAAAGGAGCAAAAATTAAATTCAAAATTACCGACCAGTTTCTCCTTTGTCAGGTTTCTCTAAAATATTAGAGAGGCTTTTCTATACGCGAATGGAAAATGTTCTCAGGAAAAACGAAGCGTTTTCAGTCTCACAACACGGGTTTAGAAAATCAAAATCTACGGAAACTACCATTTTTTTCTTTTCTTAAAAATGTTGCTTCATCAATGGACCAAAATGAAGCACCCATTGGAATATTTTTAGATATTTCGACAGCGTTCGATCATAACATCTTGCTATCATAATTACCTTCTAATGGAATACGTGATATCGCCGTAGATTGGATAATCTCGTGCCTTAAACATCGATCTCAAAGAGTAGAAATAACGTACTGGCACGAAGGGACAGTATTTACTTATATTTCCAATTCTTTAAAAATTGAATATGGCGTCCCGCAAGGCTCGAACTTAGGTCCTATCCCCTTTCTGTTATACGTAAACGATGTCTATTAAAAATGGAAGAACAGTTCTGTTTGCCGATGTCACGAATGTTCTTTGCAAAAAATAAACAATAAATAGTACGATTTTAGAAGTTTGTAATAACAAATTAATAGTTAATGAAGGAAAAACAGTTTCAATGCATTTTAGCATTTCAAATCAGCAATCACATACTCAATTGAAAAGGAATAATATGCAATTAGCTGATGTTTAGGTAACAAAATTTCTAGATCTCTCAATTCAGTCAAACCTCAAATAGAATGTACATATAACAAAATTAAACACTAAATTAAGTTCATTAAGTTACGCATTCAGAATTCTATCAAATTCTGTCAGCCTTCATGCAGCTCGTTGTGTGTATTTTGCAAATGTACATTCCCGCCTGAAATATGGTATAAAATTCTGGGGAAACTCATGAAGTACTCAGACCTTTAGATTGCAAAATAAAATTATTCGAATAATGAAAAAATGCCATCCGCGTTACCCTTGCAAGCCTCTCTTCATTGAGCTTGGAATCTTACTTGACTTACTTAACGGTGGGAACATATTTTCATGCAAAACTGATATTTATAATTACAACACACGTCGTAAAAATCACGTTGATCAAGTGTCAGTATCAACAGCTCACTATCAGAAATCCACATACAATACATGTACGTTACTTTACAACGTACTGCCAGATGACATTAAACAATTGAAGTCGGTTCACAAATTTAAGTTAAAAGTAAAATCTTTTCTGCTGCTTAACTGTTTCTATACAATTAGAGAATATACTGATTATCAAAAAGAAAAATAATGCTTATTTTAACACAACAGTGATATGTAATGAATTAGTTTATAATTGTATTGTACAATGTTTTTTAAAAGACTTAATATGTTTGTAACATATAATGTACTTCAGCTTCTGGATCAATGACCCCCATCTCGATCAGGTTTTTGTCCAGTTTCCCTGATCCATTGAGCAAATGCTGAGATGGCCACTTGTAATACTTCTTGACGTGAATGTAGCTTCACTATGCGCACGTTCTGTTGAACTCTCCTTTTGCTTGTAATGATAGAAGTAGAGGTATTTTGTTAGCAATAGTAATGATAAGAGTTGCTATTTTGTTAGCAATGCAGAAAAATCATACTTGCAATTCGTGTACCGATGCCAATAAGTGTTCTGTAACTGAGAAACGAAAATGTCTCTTTTTCAAATATTGCTAATCTTGCGATTTTAAAAATTTATTTTTATTTATTTATGTTAAACTTTTACTAATCTTTCAGCTATTTATAGTTAAAATGACGGGAATGGATTCTGGAAATGACGGGAAGGTATTCAAGAATACCTGCGCAGATAATTTCCCCCCCTACGTCACATACAGTTTTTACTGTTTTTTGACTGAATAAATGTAATTCTAAATATGTTAAATTAGGTTCAATTTCGAAGCCAAGATATATGCATCATCACAAATGCCACATACCTTCAAAATTGTATAGAGATGAGACACCTTTAAAATACAGAGGCAACGAATAAAATCCTAGTAACTACAGTTTTCTAAATATCGTGTTTCTGGAGTACCTCTTGTATTTTACCAACGGTGTGAAATAATTATGAAATGAGATGACTCGAGTTTTTAAAATATACAGAATACCGAAAATATAAAATAGAGTTCTTACTGAGTACTGAAAAATATATTTTACAATATCTTTTTTTAAAAATTGGCCAACTTTTGTATTAAGTCAATACAATTTACCGACTTGTTTAACATATTCATTTACTGATGTTTTTAGAATACAATGTCCTAAAAATTTGGCAATTGGAAAACATTCCATCACTAATTCTATATATCACTTAGGAAAGTGGAGGAACGTTTTAAACCATCGCGTGATTTTCTTCAAGCAACGATTTGCGAACTCGTAAATTTATCACTAAACGATACTTGTAAAGAAATGAGCTGAGGATTAAGGTAAATTCCCAGTTACTTGTCCAATACCATGTTTCTTCGAATGGAGATTATATAAACGGGGCAATTTTGCTTCAAGAGTATCTGAAGGCACTCTATTAAACTGAAATACCTGTATGTGTTGCTTTCATTAAAATATAACATAGATCCATCATGGTCTTCGAGGTTAATTTAATTATTGAATAATTGAAACTTACAATACATAATGTTACACATTTTACTTTGTCGTCTTACTACGTAAGTATTAAAGAGAAAGTACTGTAATCGTGCTGCGGAAATAGGCAATTTTCTAAGAGAAAAACTTTTATAGTCGGGCACTGATAACGAAAACGTGTATAAATGTTGTTCCTATATGTAGTAAATTACTTCCTTTCACAAGTTGTGTTGATAGAATCCATGTTTTGTGGGTCCTTGATACCGAAAAATCGATTAACGGCAAAACGATCCTCTGTCAATCTGTGGTCAACGCTCCAAACCGTTCCAACGATATCATCCAAAGTTGATATTCAGCCATCGATCTGAACGAACTCAAGGCTCTCTAAGTTTGAAACGGATATTTTGATTTCGTTTTGAGCTGTACCTGAAGTCTCAACATTCAAATTTTCTCAAAAATGTCTCCAATTTTTTTTATTAAACTTTGTCATCTGATAGCGTAGAAGTAGCTTAAATATGGGTCAGGTCTCATTTCTGTTGATGTATCTAATTTTTTGAAAATTGCAAAATTTCAAATTTTTTCGACCTCTTCCTACAACTACGATATTGATGATGGATTTTTTTTGTGATGGGAATCTGGTGTTCAAAGTCAGATATTGAAATAAATAAGGTACAGGTTTTCGAAATTTAATATTATTTATAAAATTATCATTCAACCTCCTTGCGGGGCTAGACAGGCCGCTCAGTAGACTAGTGTTGTGATTCACGTTATGCAGTGCTCTGAAAAGTTTATTCATCAACGCTATTTAAAAACAATTTTCCGTAGTGAGTAGTTAACACACCTGTAGCGACGTGCCCGCATGGGCTTCAAATAGTGCAAAATACTCGTATATTCAAATGAAGTAAGTGAACCGTTCCACTGTACATCTGCTGGCTTGATCACGATTCGTGAAGGCACGGAAGTGAAGCAACTAAAGACGCCACGGATTCCTGGATGGGCGACAGTCTGCAAACTCCGGTAACTAACGACACCGAGCCTTGGCTAGGTTTAATGAAAATGGAGCTATTTTTATAAGCGTACATTGCTCAATTAGAGAGCAAAATTTAAAGAAAAAAATTCGGGTCATTTTCGAGGAAATAATGAAATTGATGTTAAGGTTTCATGTTAATTTTCCAAAAATCAGAATATCTGTTTCAAATTCGCAGGGTCTCGAATTCGGCTTAGTCGATTGGGTCGATCGGGGAATATATTTGGAGAAAATTGTCTAATCGATTTTGGAGTTAACGTTCAGCGGCGGCGATGGTGTAACGATTAGCGTATCGGACTGTTATATCCACGTTCGCGGGTTCAAAACCGATGGAAGCGAAAGGGCGAAATGGCATTTAAGGGCGAAAAAATTCTTCGTACGCCTTCCTTCGGAGGGGAAGTAATGACGGATGTGCCATGTTATTAGATTTACTGCATGTGAAAGATTATCAAGCCCAAAAGAAGCCTTCGAGGTAAATTCAACTCGCCTTATTCGTCGCCCAAGAATTACCTCCTCCATTCCGCACGGACGGACAAACGATTTGTCCTCAATAGTGTCACGAATATTGCATCACCTGCCGAATTCGCTGCGCGTGGATTGCGTCATCTGCCGACGCCCCTTCCCTTCCCCCCGAACTAGAAGGTTCCGGACAATTCGCGAGCCGCGGAGAAACGCGGAGAATGTGCCGGGTGCCTGAAGACGAGCGCCGGGCAGGTATAAAGGCGGCCGCGAGTCAGTGAGCAGTAAGACGTCAGTTAGTGAGTAGTGAGAAGTAGCAGTCAGTGAGTAGCAGAGAAGCAGTCAGTCCGTCAGTGTGTCCGAAGTGGAAGCTGTGCTGTGAAGTGTGCATTGCGGTGAACAGTGGTGCAGTGGGTGAACAGCAGTCAGCAGTCTGAAGTCTGCAGTGGAAGCTGAGCTGTGAAGGGTGCATCGCGGTAAGCAGTGGTGCAGTGGGAAACAGCAGTCAGCGGTTTGAAGTCTGCAGTGGAAGCTGAGCTGTGAAGTGTGCATCGCGGTAAACAGCAGTGCAGTGGACCCTGGTGTGCGCAGTGAAGTGTGGTCTGCGCAGGGAATTGTGGTCTGCGCTGGGAATTGGGGTCAGTGCAGTGAACCGTGAACAGTGCATCGGATTGGGTGATACTGTAGAAGAAGAGAACAGTGTAAATAAATAGTGTTTAAGAAGTGAACTGTATAAATAAATAATCAAGAGAACGGAGTCGTGTGCAAAGAAAAATAATTAAGTGTAATATATCTGTAAATAGACCAAGTAGTTTTTAGTGTCAGTAAATTTTAGTGTATAGTTAGTTATATTATAGTGTATATTTTAGTGTTCACGAATAAACGTTTTTGTTTAAATATTACGTGTGTTGGTTTTAATTCACCACGTTACAATTGGTGTCAGGTGTGTGGTGTGTGTGTGTTTAAATCAGTATAATGTGTGGTGAATTAAAAACCTTAATGAAAATGAGTTTCACAAAAACCTTACGGGAACTGAAAGTAACCGAGTTGAAGGTGGAGTTAGAAGACAGGGATCTGGAGACTACCGGAACGAAAGCAATATTACAAGAACGTCTTGCTAACGCGTTGAAGGCAGCAGGAGAGGATCCAGAGACTTTTCTCTTCGAGAAGACTTTCGATGGTATTTCTTTCCGAGCATTACATGATTTCATAACAGAATTGACAAAAAAATGGAAGGAAACTGACACAACGTCAGAAGAAAAATTGACAGAAAATTCCAGAATTTCGGAAGAAGAGGTGTTAGAAAACCTGGAACAACAGATAACACCGAATTATACATTGGTTAGAGAAGAAATCGAGGAGATAATTTTAAAGAACGAAGAGAAAGTTGACAAAATGGAAGAGAAATTTCTGAAGAGCGAGGAAAAGTTACTAAATCCACTAGAAGCAGCAGCAGCAGAAGAAGAAGCAGAAAAAGCAGAATCAGAAGCAAAAGAAGAAGAAGCAGCTGCAAAAGAAGAAGAAGCAGCAGCAAAAGAAGAAGAAGCAGCAGCAAAAGAAGAAGAAGCAGCAGCAAAAGAAGAAGAAGCAGCAGCAAAAGAAGAAGAAGCAGCAGCAAAAGAGGAAGAAGCAGCAGCAAAAGAAGAAGAAGCAGCAGCAGCAGAAGAAGAAGCAGAAAAAGCAGAATCAGAAGCAAAAGAAGAAGAAGCAGCTGCAAAAGAAGAAGAAGCAGCAGCAAAAGAAGAAGAAGCAGCTGCAAAAGAGGAAGAAGCAGCAGCAAAAGAAGAAGAAGCAGCAGCAAATGAAGAAGAAGCAGCAGCAAAAGAAGAAGAAGCAGCAGCAAAAGAAGAAGAAGCAGCAGCAAAAGAAGAAGAAGCAGCAGCAAAAGAAGAAGAAGCAGCAGCAAAAGAGGAAGAAGCAGCAGCAAAAGAAGAAGAAGCAGCAGCAGCAGAAGAAGAAGCAGAAAAAGCAGAATCAGAAGCAAAAGAAGAAGAAGAAGCAGCTGCAAAAGAAGAAGAAGCAGCAGCAAAAGAAGAAGCAGCAAAAGAAAAAGCAGAAGTAGAAAAAGAAGTTTTTAAACGAGTTGTAGAAAATGAAGATGGCTCCCAGAAGAGGACAAATGATTTTGTCTACCGAATTGAAAGGTTCCCGAATGAAAACACGCGGGTCGTCCATTCCAGTCGGCTGGCCCCGTGCGCGGGAGGTAATGAAAATGACGGAGACGACACCACAGGAGTTTGTGAGTTGGACATGAAAATGTTCACTTTTGACGAGTTTATGTCTCATCATGGCGGGAATGAGTGACTGCGGGAAAAGTCGCCACTTTCCGCTGAAGCATTACAATAGTTTCCCTTTAGTACACAAGTACGAAGTAGGTGAGAAAGTAAAACGAATGCCGTAATGGCAATCTACAAACTGAGAATTCTTTTCAATGAAATAATCTTTGTAGTAGAATGATGTCACTGACTAGGAGAAGTACAATGACTCCAACATCAAGCTTACGGACACATTAAAAAAGAACTGCGAATTCTCTCACGTTGTGGCAAGTGGTCAGGCCTACATGCCACCACTGACTGTTCAAATTACACAATAAAGTGTGTATATTTTGAAAATGCTCATCGTGCATCTAGTGGGGAATGCAAATCATATCAAAGGCTGCTTACCAGAAAAGTGTGAATCTAAGAAACAGATCAGCGATACCAATACGCATGGGATACCAATACGCAAATATACATATAGCAGTAGTATCGCGTACAAAAGGTATTAACGGGAAGTGCATTGGCAGAGCTTTCATTTGTATTCAAGTGATTACTATGAAAAGGTTTCTTACTCTCCGCTGTATTTCTGATATTCTTAACCTGAGAAGTGAACTTTCTCATCGTCACACAGCAACAGATACTGGGACATTGCAAGAAGAGAGCACAATTAATTTTCGCCCCGACCGAGAATCGAACCCGTGGTTGTACCGTGGAGAGCGAACACGCTAATCAACGAGCCACCGAGGGCTCTAATTAATATGTGAAACTAATTATGTGTCAGCGAACATAGCTGCTGATGGCCTCAGGTGAAGAAAAAATAAATAATACGTAAATAAATAAATGAAGAAAGAAAGAACAAGAAAAAATAAATGAAATTGGATGTAATCGGCGTTTCGTATTGCTCGAGCACAATTTACAAAAAGAATTTGCGTGAAATGAACGACCCGAAACAAAAACTTGATTAAAAAGCGCGATTCCGTGTCACAGATCGGAGCAATATCTGGCGAAGTCGTCATGAACGAGGGCGGCGGGGGTTGTACACTTCATCATTAAATCGCGTGGGCGCGGGTCAGCGGGTGGGTGGTGGCGCTGTTGAATCGGCCGAAGAGAAAGCGGCGCCGCGTGCTTCAAATGAACCTTTTAATGTAATTGGTCCTCGTCCATGTCGTAAGAGTGACGGATATGTATTGGGTTTGCCGCCGCGGTCCATTTTAATTTCCTGCCGACTACCCTCTTCATTACCTGCCGCCGCCTCCACCGCCACCGCCGACGCCCCTTCCCTTCCCCCGTCGCCTCTGCCGCCTCCACCGCCTCCGCCGCCTCCACCGCCTCCGCCGCCTCCACCGCCTTCGCCGCCTCCGCCGCCTCCACCGCCTCCGCCGCCTCCGCCGCCTCCGCCGCCTCCGCCGGCTCCCCCCCTTCTCTTGCCCCGCCCCGCCAGGAGGCAGCCCAACGGAAGCGCTTTGGTCAGTCCCATATCGCTTGTCCGTGCTAAACTGACGCTGAGGAGGCACTTGCCTTCGCCAGTGCGGCCATTGCCGCCAGTGAACCAATCCATTGATGAATTTCATTTCTTTACGTTCGTGTTCTTCACGTTCGTTCACCCCTGAAATTATGGAACCATGATTCCTCCCCATTCCTATTCTCAGAACTCCTATTTACTTATGCTTGAGAAAACATACAATCTTTTGGCATTGTCAGAAGGTATGCTAAGGAAGATATGGTACATTTAATTATGTTTTCTCGGCCCAAAAACAAATTATACTAAAGAACAAAATGATCGTTCGTAAGTACTCTTAGGCATGGCATGGAATTACAAACGAAATTCCAAATATCAGCAAATTCACGAATATAAAAAATATCAAACACACAAAAATAATTTACAAATGACTGATTCGTTTCCACTTTTCTATCTTCAACAATATTATTTCACGAATCTAAACTTCTCTTTCTTTGCACATGAATAAACCATGTGACACAGGAGCGCCTGAAGTTAGGCAACATGCCACACATATACGCAAGTTTATTGCCCACTCGACGGATGTTCTCTCTTATTATATTTCGTAGCTCGTATATCCCGAAGAAAGCTTGGTTTTGTTAGATCAAAATTTGTTGTGAAGTTTACTCATTTCCACATTTCCTTTGGCCAATTTATTTTAGATACCCTTCTTAAGAGGATCAATGTTTTTTCTCTGCCTGCACCCTTTCGTCTCGAATATTAATAATTAAACATTAAACACTAAGGGAAACATTTCGTTCATTTATTTTTCAACGTTTGTATCAATATAGATAATGGTTTGTCGATGCGATACAAATATTCCGATCTTCAGCATGAATCTTTTTGCATGAAATGTATGAATCACCTCGATAAAATACGTTTTTACACGCATTGTTAAGTTTCTAGTAGAATCACAGCAGCGGAAATGAAATTCCTAAGAAGAGATCGGATAAGAAGTAATGTAATCAGAGTAACTAAAAGTAATACTGCTACTCAGTGAAATGGAAAACAAGGTTCAATAGAATGGCAGAGGATAGAAAGCCGAAACAAATAATCGAAGCCAGGCTAGAAGGAAAGAGACCGCCTGGAAGGCCAAGAGGAACATGGGATGCATATATACAGGATATGTGCCAAAGAAACGGAGCTACACTAAGAGAGGTGAAGCGTAAGCACAAGAGAACTAGTGGTACAACAAATGGCACAGACTTTCCCGTATTAGTTTTCTATTTCCTTTGGTCTTGGCTAGCTATTCGAACTTGCCACATACTGTTGCCTGCTGCTATCTATCTATCGCCACTCAAAATACATTTTTTTAAAAATTTTCTTTTTTCGATTTACTAATAGAATAGAAATATTATTTTAAGGGTATTAAAAAACAGTAAAACCGCGTCCTAAATGGCAATTTTCTTTGAAAAATTTCGTGCCGTTTTTAAGAAAATGGCGCTTAAGCGCTACAGTGTATTCGAAATTTGAAGCACTTTTTCACAGAAAAGTTTTGAATTTTCGAAAAACTTCATTAGAAGTAATTTGAAGCACATTAACTCACAAATACAATAGTGTTTACAAATTGCTGGAAATGTGAATATTAACGGCCAGATAATAATTAAAAAATACATTAGTGTAATTTTTTGAAA
Organism: Gryllus longicercus; assembly: GCA_038098605.1. NCBI lineage: Eukaryota > Metazoa > Arthropoda > Insecta > Orthoptera > Gryllidae > Gryllus > Gryllus longicercus. The sequence goes on along the minus strand of JAZDUA010000518.1, from coordinate 842,807 downwards.
TACACAAAATAGACCGAAATGAACTTTACATCATATTAAAGAGTGTAATTAGTACTATCCATTCAAAAAGTTTGAAAAAAATTGGAGCCGTTTTTGAGAAAAAGGCGGTTCTGCGTTTCTGAAATAACGAAAATCTGCGCTAGTTTGGACAGAAAACTGTTGAGTTTTCGAGAAGCGTTAAGTGACATTTAAAGCACATGTACTCACAAATATAATAATGTGAGCAAATTGCAAATATTGTAAATATTAACGACGTGACAGACAAGTAAAAATAATTACATTTTTGAAATTTTTGAAACAAACAAAAGAATAGAGCAATATGGCGCTTATATCATCTTATAGAGTACATTTAGAACAATCTATACCAAACGTTTAAATAAATAATTAGGAACGGTTTTTGAAAAATCTTGTTTTTGTAATTTTTTAAAATTGCACAAATTGCACTTCAACCATGCACGTGAACAAAAGCCGTGAAAATATGACATATGCCACATTGTACTCTATTCTTTGGAAAAATGGAATTTGGAAAAAATCCTACGCGTGGTTTAGGCATAGTTGTGTTGTTCAGGTATACCAGACAGACGGACGGACGGACGGAAAAAATCACTTTTTCAATATGAAGGGACCCCAAAACGTGTATTTCCGTTGATTTCCCGCAGGATTTCTTAAATAAAATTTATAAGTGATTACCTACAAATTAGGAGGAAGCTTTTTATCGAAAAAGGTGGCTGATGGCATCAAACTTATGTCTGACCGGAATGTCCTAGAGTTCGAGTCCCGACGGTGGCAGGATTTTTCGACGTCATATAGAAAGCTAGGTCGAGTTTAGTGGCTGCCTGGAGGAGAATTCTAGCGGTCTGCTGCTCTAATCGGCAATTTTCGTGTTTTCTTCATCAAATTCAGGCGAATGCCGGAGCAGTACCCTAATAATTGGGTCATGGATCGCGCGCGATGTTTCCGTCCTCTTCCTTGCCCTATCTTCACCCCTTACTTACACACACTTACATGCATTATACTATCACACATGGCGGGAGACCAGCCGGGAATTAGTTTGTCCCGGTTGGGGCGGTACCATGCTGTAAGGAGACAAATGGTTAAGGAAAATCCACGCAAGCCGACGGGCAGGTCGGCGCTGGATTTCGTCATCCAGCGGGAGGAAATTACGGCCATCTACTGCGAGGAAACATGCACTACACTTACAGGACCAATGATCTTAGCAAATGACCCGCCCACAACTTTGCTCTTTGAGGAATGGTAAAGCGCAACCGCGCACTGCTTGAAGAGCTCAGGTAGATATCGATTAATAATTTCATTCAAATATTAAGATATATCAATCATCGTCCGTATGTGTATCAGTTTTAAAGTTGCTAACCAAGAGAGAGAAGGTCAACGATGGAGTCCAATATAGTTTTTTTCCTACTAATTTGTAGGATAAGTAGTTACACTTTAATTGTTTAACATTTTTATTATTAGAACTTTTCTGAATCCTCAGCGATAGTTTCGTCCTTCAATGTTTATCAGATGCTTCAAAAAATTGACGCGTCAAGAGTAATCGAACCACTTCAGGTAATTATTAATTATATAAAATTGTCCTTTAATTGTATTCCAATTAATTTTGGGTTCCGCCGTTGTCCCTCATTGATGTTCTCCAGGAAAAGGAATGGCATTGGTAAGTGTATGTTGGTTTATTGTTCATAACATTCTATTGGACAAATTAATGGGTTCGTTAACAGTAATGTTACAGTTCTAGCGTAACTCATCGAACTTCTCAAAATTATATGGTGATCGCGATCCGATACACAAAAGATGTAAAGCAATTTCACTCAGGTCTATTAAAACTTGTATAGCAAACTGATTTTCAGAAAATTACATTTTATTATAGGAATTATTATAGGTCTATAGAGAAGATGAAGACTCCACGTGTTCCCCGTTTTCGGCACAGATACACTCTCTAGCCTCCTCTAGCCACAAAATATTTTCTATTAAACAAATTGTTTAGTACTCAATGGTAAGGAAATGAAATGGACTAAGAAACAATCTGATTAGGACAATACCAGATGAAAATCCCCAACTGCTACGCTACTCATAAATGTTACGCTAAAACCGCCATTCAGGAAATTGCTGTCATTCAGGGAACAAAAAGGCTCCTTCAGCAGCATTCTCTAGAGCCATGCAGATTATCAGGAGGTAGTCTTTAGTTTCGCTTTTGCAACTGTGGTGACTATCAAAGACCGTGTGTAGAGAATCTTGTGAACAGTACCAAAATTATCGGTTGATTTTTTATATCACATCTTGATACCGTGAGGAAGCGCAATTTCACATGATTCCCGATCACCGTTGTTGTAATGAAAGGCAATTTAATGACTTCATGCAGGCATATAGTATACCATTTGTGAACGCTCACGACAACACTCTATTTCAATTGGAGAGCTCTCCTCTTATTGCTGACGCCTCCAGATCTTACCGTGGCGTCATATCAGTCGCCTTGTACAAACGTGACAAAATATCAGCCACGTGCATTTCATGCTCATGGACAGCGCTGCCGGGAAGAGACGCCGGGCTGAACAATGGCAAACCTAGGGAGCGGAAGGGAAGGGGTGCCGTGTCGTGGGTGACCACTTGTGAACCCCTAAGACCACTTGCGGCACACTTGGGAACCCCGTAGACAAGCTAGCTGCGGAAACGCGTCGGCGGAAACAGCGAGATGACGCAGTTCCGTCAGCCGGCCCAGAAGGTAATATAAACGGACCTAAACTCCTTCTGATTGGGCGCGTTGGTAGGAAGTCGTGTGGGTTGTGAGCGGCGCTGCATTTCAATGCATAGACTACTGAGGCAGGAAACTGAAGCCGGCGTGCTACGTCGAGACGGGAGGTGCGGTATTCTCGCTTGTATGCTCACGTAGGCTACTGGTGCATCACACCGAATAAGATATCTAATTATCAGGCCAGCGGTGGTGGTAACCAGGAAACATTCCTTCTAGTAACGGGTCAATATTGTTTATTGTAATTGTTGTACATAGTATTCAGGTGTTGGAGCATTTTTTCAAGTAAATACTCAATAAATTACAAACCGTTCACGTCTGTGATTTATTGCTCCGGCAAAGACGCCACAGACGTAGGAGGGATAGAATGGTAGCAACGGTTCACGAACTACCACGTAGGTGTAGACGCCACATTAGTTTGGATAAGTGAATACTATATCATGACCAGCCGCACCTGCTCAACGATCAGTATCAGGCAGTGAAATGTTTCAACGTGAATGTTGACGTTTGATCACATCCGAAATTTTAAAAAAAAACAATTATCATATAAATATGTGATGTCCCGTTACACAAGACTATTTTATATACGATCTTAATTTTTGTATACAGGCCACAAAGCAAAAACGCTATATACAATAACAATTGATCATGTATTGATCTCGAAAGGAATCGAGTTATGTTACAACATGCTTTACTTTATGTTACAACATGCATTACTGGGCGGAAAATAATGGAATGACCATAAATAGCCCTAAATGTAAATCTATCACTTTTGGACGGGGTCATAATTACAGAGAAACAAAATATCGTTTCAATAACGACATTACTTCGAGAGTTGCCTTGTGCAAGTACCTAGGAAAACATTTTGATAGTAAATTGAGCTGGAAAAATCACGTTGATTTTGTTGTAAGGAAAGCCTGGAGATCTCTTCACTTTGTAATGCCCATCTGTAATGAGGACTGCAAACGCGAAAGAAATCGCTTATTTATAACTTGTTCGTCCAATAATCGAATATATAACATTTTTTGGGGCAAAATTATGCAGTGTAAAACTTTGGAATGAATTCAGCGTGGGCAACTTCATTTACTTTCAGGGACACGAAAATAGCAAGGTGGGATTAACACGAAAACAGGCGATCAGTAGCAAGACTGCGCGTTGTATAAAGTTATTGCGGTCACCCAGCTTGGAAGGAAATTATTCGCCGGCTAAGCATTTATACATACATCAGTAGGGGGATCACAGGCACAAAATAAATTTAAGATCGCAGAGAACGCGTGTCGGGAAAATTTCTTTCACAAATCGAACGATAATTGAATGGAATAGATTACTTGCAAAAACCTTTGAACTTTACCTTGAAACGTTTAACAGTTTAGGAAATTAATTTAGGATATTACTAAGTAAATTAGGAACTCAACTATGAGTAGAAGATTCTAGAGCGGTGCACAAGTGATGTATTGTGAAGTGAAGTGCCGTGCAGTGTAGAGCAGAGAAATAACGAAGGACGTGATTTAAGGGCCATAGTGAAGTGAAGTGTAGGGCAGTGCCAGTGCAGTGTGATCTCAATGAACAAACATTCACTGCAGAGTTAGATTACAGAAGTTTCTTTCTCTTTAGGTAATTTATTGTTTTATAAATCAGTCAGTTTTTATATTATTATTATTATTATTATTATTATTTCCTCTACATCACGGTTATGACTCGGCTGAATATAAAATCTATTCCAGGCTGCAACCAGCTATCTAAGGAGACGATCTAGTGACTGTCAGTGTCTCTATAATACTTTGCACAAAATGAGGACTGTTCCAAATAAAGCAATTTATTGCTCTTCGCAGTCTTTTTAATGACCTGGGCGTTTATACAAGTTATTATACAAATTTTGCGGAACAAATCCCAGAGCTCCGTTGACTACCGGTACGACCTGTGCTTTTGCGCATCACATTCGGTTGATCTCGATTTCCAAACACTTGTATTTAAGACGTTTCTCTGCCTCCTTGGTTACGACGTTTTGATCACAAGGCACATCAACATCTACAGGGAAGAAACGATTTTTTTCTCCAAATCCCGCATAACAATATTGTAGCGATACCAATTTCCTCATACAAAATTTCATAAGGCTGAGGGCAGTTGGGAAATGAACAGACGGCGTTGCACGTGCAACCTCGCTTATCGCGACACCCGTTTGCGCCCCCGGCACATTAAGAAAGTCGTTACAAGGGTCAGTCGTCGAAAGATTCACTGAGAGGCACGTGTTCGCATGGCCAGCTGCGAACCTTCTAGAACGCTCTTGAAATCGACATCCCGGGAATCCCAGAGCGATAAATTCTTTCACGGACAACGCCTGTCTTGTGCAAGCATGACCGGTGTTCTAGAAGGAATAGGAAAATTCTGGACGCTCACAGTGACGCAAAGAGTTGAAACTTCCGTGGCTTCCCCGTCGCAATTGGTTGGAAATAGTGTAATGCGCAACTACCTTTGGCCAATAGCGACGCGACTATCATAAGGAGCTGGAACATACGAGAAAACGAGCGGGGGTAAAAGTTAACCTAATACAATTTCGACTGAGAGAATATCAGAAAGTGCAGAGCATCAGACGGGGCCAGATCATTTAGGCGGGGGGCAGTCGGGAGAGAATCTTCTCTGGGGGGTAACTATTCGTCGGAGAGAGACCAGTGTACCTCTAAAAAACTTATAATTATTCGTCGGAAGGAGCCTGAGTTCTAGGCTGAGGGCAGTTGGGAGAAAAAACTTATCTGGGGTGGGAATTATTCGGGCGAATGTGCCTATGTGGGACTTATGTTATTTTGCTGCGAGTTTTGAGCATTGAGCCGGCTGCAGTAGACAGAGAAAATTCTCTGGGGTGGGAATTCGTCGTGAAGAGAGGCGAACGTTTCTCCGAAGGATTGCCAAACTGTCCGAAGTTGTGTTCGACAATTATTATAATGAGAATCAGAGGTACGCATAGTTAACTACTACGTTCCTGAGATTGTAATCGCCCGGCCGCTCCAAGTCTACCAGTTACTACCAGTTACTACCAGTTCTCTACCAGTCACTACCAGTTCTCTACCAGTTACTGCCAGTTCTCCCAGACGCAGTTCAACGCCAGACGCCACGCGCCGCCGCCCCTTTGGGTGACGCCACCAGACGGCCGACCAGCTGACGTGTGTGCCTGGGTGGGTGCAAGGGCATCGCCCCGGCCGCGCCCTCTGTGAAGGTTGCCGCCGCCCCCCTCGGCCGCAACGCACCCGTCTCGGGCCCACAAAAAACTTTACCAAGGCAATATAATTCAGGGTATTCATCCCTGCGTAAATTCTGTAATGCGGTGTCGCGCTATGACACATTGACCTGTAATATTTGTTACCATTGTAATGTTAATTATAAGTCTTCCTAATTTTTAAGCTTTACTCTGGATACTAACTTTTCATCTTCTTATCTTTCCACCTAATTTTCAAATTTCTTTATCCTATTTACAAGTGTAACTTCCCTGGGGCATTTTAAATTATTTTGCCCAGGAATAAAAGTGATTTTTACCAGTGATCAAAGTGTTTCTTTCATGTTACCAGTATCTGTTTAACGATTCCTTCCATCACCGACTGAGCTATTAACCGGACCGCTTACCGGGCGTTCTCTCCCGAGACGACTGGGGGTGTTACAATATCCATTTTCTTTGCTGCTATCGTGCGATCCACTTGAATTTGTTGGTCGTACAATATTGTATAGAGTCCAACAGATTTTGGCAAGTTGGTTTTGGTGAGTGTTCGTACCACTTGGGGACATGTGTTTGGAACTTCGAGGGCGGTACAGATCTGCCAGTGGAGGTAACTACACACCCTGTCGTGTCTTTTAAAGTATTTGGTCTTTGCTAGAATTGGACAAGTTGAGACGATATGATCAATGGTTTGTACTTGTTCCTGACAGATGCGGCATTTATCATCTTGGGAAATGTTTAGAACCGCTTTATCATAAGAACGTGTTCTCAACGTCTGATCCTGAGCAGTTATTAGAATTGCTTCTGATTCTGGTTTCATTCTTCCCCTTTTAAGCCACATAAATGATTGATCATTATTGATCTGCATCTTGTCCATTTTTTAAGATATTGTCCATGGAGTGGTTTGTCTCTCCACGATTTTCTTTATCATTTTTGTGTCTCACGTTCAGTAGCCTCAGAAGTTCAGTGCCTGTGTAATTCTGCGTGTCTTGCATAGTTTTCTTTTTTCAGCGCTTCTTGATACAGTAACAATGCGCCTCTGTTTCCCATTCTTCGGTCAGATATAATGACCTACCTCATTAGTGAGCCATTTTGATGACTAACTACATAATTTCCCATCCCGACTATTGCATTGTGCCAGGAGGTTTCAATTTGTCTGAGGCCTCTTCCTCGACATCTCCTTACGTGACACAAAGTCTATGTACATCAGCTCGAGGGTCGGTGACATGATGCATTGTAGCAGTTTTCTGGTTTTTCAATCCATGATTAGAATTTCTCGCTATTATTATTATTATTATTATTATTATTATTATTATATAATTTTGCATGTTATATTATCTTATTTATGTAATTAGCTGCCACCGGGATATAACCAATTTCAGTTTAAATAAATGTATCTATCTTTATCTATCTAACAGCATGCATTTTTTTGCAGTATTTCGAACTTCACAATTTTAGAAAATTCAGAGAATCCAACGAAAATGAGACCTGAGTAATGTTTTAAGGACAAAGTTTAATCGAAAAATTTTTGCGCAATTTTTGAGAAACGTTTGAAAATGAAGAAACATCATGTAACTTATCCCCAAATATTGAAATATCCGTTTCAAGCTGAGATGGACTCATGTTCCTTTAAATCAACCGAGAAATATCAATTTTGGAGAAAAATTGTTACAAAGGTTTAGGCGTTTGCATTGACTATAGACGAATGAATGGATGGACGGTCGGACGTTCGCTGTTAATCGATATTTCTGTATCGAGGACCGAGGAAACATTAGTTCTAACCACACGACGTGCTAGATAAAGTAATTTACTACATATGGAAACACGATTTATCCAATTTTCGTTACCAGGGCCCGACAATAAGAGGTTTTCTGTCGAAAAATTGCTGCACGATTACAATACTTTCTCTTCTTTCGCAGTAATGCAAGGAAGTAAAAATGCGCGACAGAATATAAAATAATTCCTTCACAAAACCAGAAACAAAACATAACGTAACAAACATAAAATCTTGGTTTGATTTTTATGTACATTTTCCTTGGGGTTTATGGCCTCACTCCCACTAGGGGGAACGTTTTTAAAGAATGTTATATTTAGCAATTCCATCTTTTTAGTTAACATAATTCACAAATGTACATAAAATCACCATCTCACTCAATTATTGTCATAACTTTCGACTCGATGGTGCAAATAAATGCTTCGTATGTATGACAAAACCGAGCGAAGTGGCGTAGCGCACTGACTTCGTATTAGCAAGGTTCAATCCCGTGCATCCTGACCGAGGTTTCCGGGGTTTCCGTGGGTTTCCGTGGTCACCTAGGCAAATGCTGGGGTGATTCTATTGCAAGGCCACAATCGCGAAACCGGCGTCGCTAGCCAAATTCGTTAACTACGTGAAGTCACGAAGATTAAGCAAATTCGATATTGTGGCGTTACCGAATACATTATTATTAAATAATATTATTTCCAATATTTTTTCGATAGTAACCTGCACCCCAAGCTGTCCCTCACGCGAGTGGACACCGAGAGATTAGAACAAAGGGGCAGGGAGAACTCCTATTCAGGCGAGCGGAGAGAGAGGCACTGGCGGCGCTCGCATCTCAGCGCGCAGTGAGTCGAATTAATGCTTGAATTCGGACTTTGAAATTTTGTCGAACCGCAGTGATTTCAGTCCAGATAAGTTGGTGTGCCGTGGTTGGCCATAATGTAGTAAAATAAATAATATTTTACAAAATTCGTCGCTGTTATAAGTCCGACGGACTTGTGAATTATAATCACCGCGTGTAACACAATTTGCTACCAGAATTTGGCTTCATCACGTAGAAGGACCCAGCGACCCGCAACGATGGTCGCCTACTGTCGTCAAACCAGATCATCATTGTCTGGAGGGCGTTGACCCGACCGGCTGAGCGAATCTTTGCTTCCTGAATAACTGCACCAGTCTTGAAGATTCTTCAACCCCTGCGGCCTTGAAGCGGCCGTCGCCTGAGACCTTGCAGCGAGGCAAACCATTCAGCCCAGCGGATCAACAGATTCACCACCACGGTGAGGTTTTTTTAAGAGATTGGCTATAAGCTCTCAACTGCCCCTCAGGCATCTAAATAAATGGCCTTTTGAATTTTTGTTGTTCTTTTAAAGAAAGGAAATATTATTAGCCGCGCTTTAGCTCCTATTAAAGAATCGACGGAAGATCTTATAAATTTCTCTTAAACATAAGAATTATTTAGTATTTGGGCTTCTATTGCGGGGAAAATCCAACGAGCTCGTATTAGGCTTATTATAATCGTAATGATTGGCAATTTTCTTGTCTGCATTATTAAACTTGTTATTAACCTCATTTCAAAAACAAATTCATTTTCATTGAAACGTCTGTGCACCATCCCCTGATTTCAGGCCACCTTTCTACGGTGTGAGCTAGGTGAAAGGTAAGGCGACCCATCTTTTCCTATGACGACTTCGTGGCAATTGGCTTGCCCAACGTGAGGCACGATTTTTTTACACCGACTTCGTGACATTGCTTCGCGTGTTCCTGGTTGGGTGTCCGATCGAAAAGCGCTAAAGCCAATTGCTCTTTACGGAATATATAACAGCTAAATACAAATACAAATGAATGAGAAAAGGCATAAGTCGAGCACCGAAGTAGATCAAGATGTGCCCCTACACTGTTATTGGGGATCTCAGTCTTCAGATAATTGAGACTTATGCCATCAAAGAAGAGCTCGCGAGTCACGTTGCGATGGGTGAGTGTGGGGAAGGCAGCGGCGATGGAGGCCCTGGCATGTGGGAGGAGCGAACGATGGCAATAGGAGATGAAACAGTATATTTCAAAGGTTTCTCTGATCGAAGGTAGCTTGATATTAGGGAAGGTAACTTTACCAGGGTCTATCGCCTCGTGTCACCCGTCTACCGGTGACATCTGTACGGTCGTCGCACTTAAGAGTGCCCCATGGGATAGAGAGGATTGAAACGGGGATAGGGAGGCTTGTATTACAACAGGGTTGGGATGTTTAAGCGGCACAGCGGCGGTGATTCTGTGTGATTTTAGGAATGCAGATAATTTTCCGCAATTGGGGAACTCCCGAATGGAGTGGATTCATGAACATGAGAACAGCGTTGTAGGCACTCGGTCCCGAGGCATCATCGTGGACCGCCGCGGCGACGCTGCCCTGCAGAGCGAGCCTCACCGCCGCCGTCTTGTCCGCGTAGTTGCGCGCCGCCAGCACGAAGCACGCCTCCGCTTCGTTCATGCGCGCGCGCGCCAGGTCGCTGTCCTTGAGGCACGAGCCCTGGATGTAGATAACGCGCTGCGCCCAGATGGGCACTTGCAGGATCATGCGCATTGTCGTGTCCAGCTCCATCGGCGACAGCAGAACCACGTAGTAGTCCTGTAACATCACACCAAATTCTGGACTATTCTTTTGTCTAATTGAAAACCATAGAGAAACGGGTTTTTGAGTTGCTTTGTCGCAAATTCATGAAAAGTCATTTACTCCTACGAACGACTCGTGAACCGGTAACTTAAAATAAGAATAACCCATAGCATGCAAAAGATAACGGATGTTTGGAGAAAACTCAGTGCTCTCTCCATCCTCACATTAGTTATGGTGAATGACTCCATGCGTTTCATTGTTTGCGGTTTTGACACCTACTGACAATTTGAAAGTTACATTTATTTTGATTCACTTTAAAATTCGTTTGGTATTGGTATTTGGTATTTAACTCTATTTGTGCAATCCATTCGATGCTTTACCAAAACTCTTTAAGATAACTTTTTGAAAACAAAAAATAGATACCACAGTTTAAGACAATTTCATCACGCGCATTTTTATCGAAAATACTTGAAAGTTTATACGAAACTTGCTTATGTTCGAGTGGGCAACCTCGTTAATTCATGATGTAAACCTATTTAGAATAGTACATGAATTCAAGTACTGTTCTTGTAATTATCTCTAATCATAAATTAAGCACATGGTTTGTTTTGAACTCGTATAAATTACTCCAACCCTTCCTCGGATGACTTACTGTATTTCGTAAGGACACAATAAATTCAAATCCGGCAATGAACATACATATTTCTGACCCTGTGTGAAAGCAAGACAGCAAGGGATCAATCGAAAACAAAATATGTAAAAGGAAAAAGGACCTGAAAGGATAGCTCTATTTCAAGTATTCCAATGAGACTGCGATATTGCTTATTTTTTGAGTAGACCCATTAGATTATTCTTTAACTCTTCGTATTATATTGTGCCGTTGAAAGACATCTTTGAAATGTTGCAGCTCTGATATATATCAACTCCAGATGTTGGGAAATTAGGGTGAATGAGAAGTATTCGCCCGGTCTTAAGAAGAAAGCGGGGATGGAATCGTGAAGGATATAAAGAGCGGATTTTGTACTGTGCAGGATGATTTATACTGCGCTTTCAGAAGGAACAAAAAGTCGATCAATCATGATAAATTCTCCTTCAAATAGTGGTTTTCTTATCTAACTATTTAGCTGGATCATAGAATCGAACATTTCACACTACCACGACTTCGTATTAGCTAAGATCTTTCACTTCAGTTGTGCATGGAAACCGTTTCATTTCCGCCGATGAAGTGAAATATTATTAATAAATCATTAATTTGGCCACTAATAGTAATTTGGAGAAGTAAGAAAGAACATTTTATTTTTCCGAACATTAGTTTAAGTATTCATTTCGTGCTGGTTGCTTGGATGGTAGGTATATCCTTTTATTACTAACGATTCTAACCTTTGAGAGTTGGAGAAGTGGTTCTCCTTGACCTCGCAAAGTTTGTAACTCGCCTCTGAAGTTGTCAAGTATCTAAGATGTGGCGGGATTTTAAGGGGAAATACAAACTACTCCCGACAGAATAAAATAAATTCGTCGCAACACGACACGGACAAGAACGGATTGGAACTTGTATCTCACATAAAAGAATCACATGACTATATACTATTTTTACTGCGAAAGGCCTTAGTTCAGTAAGTTTTTTGCTTCAGTCATTGCTTCAAACTACAAAAACTTTTGAGAGACGACAAATATGAATATATCTATTTTTTATTGAATATCAATATTATTTCCAAGAAATGTTTTATCATGACCCCCAAAACGAAAATTGTTCATTTATTAAGTGTTTAATGCTTTTTCTGCATGCTTAACTCTTTAATACTATATTTTTATAATTTATTTCGCTTACACAATAATCTCATATTCAATGTTACAATAATTTCACCTTCGTGATGGAGATTCATGTCAGAAATATATCTTTCTCTATTTCCCCAATATTATTTATCAATTTTGTATTAATTGTTTTCCTACAATTTAAAATTCCACGTCTAATGTGAGTGCATTGATGGAAACATGTAATTAAAGTAGTAATACTACAACAGCACATACCTTTTCGTTTTATTTTATGTAATTGCATTCTGTTAATTTTTCAGTCGTCTCATGAAAACTTTCTTCCCAAAAAGAGGCGCCGGAAAATCGATTATTCGAAATATTTTCATATTACTTTTTCAAAATGGTAAAGTTTTATGTAATTTGGCTCAAATTTGGTTTATTTTTCAAAAGAACTTCAATAAGAGAGTAGGGGGGATATGCCGGTACGGGACCAGGAAGTGCTTATCTTATCAGCTTATCTTATCTACTTCCTGTTTCCCTCCCCCACATCCGGTGTCAACAACCGGCGCCACCAATTATAATGGCAGGAAGTGCTTATCTTATCACCTCTTATCAGCTTATCTTATCTACTTCCGCCCGCCCCTCCCCCTCCCCCCACCCCCACCCCACTTCCGATGTCAACAGCCGGCGCCACCCATTATAATGCCCCGCCGAATGTCAACAACCCCCTCCCCCTCCCCCTCCCCCCGCCCACCCGATGTAAACAACCGGCGCCACCATTTATAATGCCCCCACCGACCGAGGTCAATGACCCCACCCTTGCGACCTCTGGCGGCGAATGGTGGAAGCGTGCGCGCACTCTGGTGGTGAATTGTGGAAGCGTATGTGTCTGCGCTCTGGTGGTGAATTGTGGAAGCGTGTGTGTGTGTGTGTATGTTTCAAAAATGCTGCTGCCTGAAGCGGATTCGAACCAGCCTCAATCCCATTTCCTGAGGCGACCAGCACTTTGGCTCTGAGCTACGGTGACATCTCGAGTCAAGCTGTCTGCTTTGGGGGTACAGATATTACACGCGGTCGGGAGGGCGCGCTGCGGATGCTGATAAGGGCGGGCGGCTGAGGGTGCGCGCTGCGGAAGTAGATAAGATAGCGGGGGGCAGGGGGCGCTGAGGGCGCGCGCTGGCGACCGGATGTTGATAAGATAGCGGCGGGCAGGGCCCGGCGCGGGTGGCAGAGGACGCGCGCTGCGCAGACTAATGAGTATAGAGATACGCGCGCTCTCTAGGAGCGATTCGGGGAACGAGTTGGAGTTGTGAGCAACGTCGGGCGCGCATTTTGAATGCACTCTATATAAGATAGCCAGCCGCGCGTCTCTCTCTCACTCTCTCTCTCTCTCTCTCTCGAGAGCGCTGACGCTCGCTGCCCCGCTGAAAAGACTTTCATAATAGAAGAAAGGGAAACCCTAAAAGGCGGTGATAGGAAAAACAAATGAAAAACAATACAAATTGAAAGAATGTTTTTGTTTATTGAAATCAAATAAAAATCAAATTATACATAGAATAAATAACATTCATGTTTGTTTGCCTGTTAGATATTTAGCGATTTCCCCACACAATTTCACCGTTAAACTGCGGTGGACTTATCACCAGTGACAACACATCCCCCTGAAAAACAATACAAATTGAAAGAATGTTTTTGTTTATTGAAAACAAATAAAAATCAAATTATACATAGAATTCTCCATCTTAAAAGTCCTCTCTTCTACACTCGATGCACTTCCACTTCGGCGGCAACTCGATATGCGTGTGTTCGAAACAAGGTAGCACTTCTTCTCGCCGACACCGCAAACACTTCCACTTCGGCAACGGTTGTTTGTTGTCGACATGCGTGTGTCCATTGTTGTAATGACGAAGACAAGGAAGGAGGCGACGAATGTCTCGGTTCCGCTGCACGTCTTTCGACAGGCGATGGAAGACAGAAGGCACGTCCTTCGCGGCCCAATGTAATAGCAAGTCCATAGGAAGAAGCTGCAGAGACCGATCATCAAGTCCGAGAAGAGAACACCCGTCATTGATGAAACGTTGTATGGCACATTCCATCTCGAAATGGCGCTGACGTAGATGGGCGTCAAACTTCGTCACTGTCACTATCACTGTGGGCTGGAGAGTACGTCGGTGGCGTATTTTCGAATGGACAACGCAGCGTCTGAATGATTTGACGAACGCGAGAGACGCGCTGTCGCAGTGCTTCACCGTATGGATCTTGAAGGAGATGACCGAGAGCTTCGATGACAGCTAACACTTCAGCGTGCACCGTGAGAATAAACTCTTCCGGTTCTGGTGGTCTCTTTTTACCGACTCCTTCCGCCCCGTATGAGTTGTGGGGTGGTGGTGATTGCTTATCATTGTCTATGATAAAGGGAGGGGGCATGTTGAAGGAATCACAGGGAGCATTCAAAGCTTTCTGGATGACGCAATAGCGCACGAATAAATCATCAGGTTGACACTCACAGCACAGAGAGGAGTTCACTTCACCGAGAACCATCATCATCCATAGCACTTTCTCGTGACATGTAATCGCGAGATTGTGAAGAGTTTTTTCCTTTTCTTCTTCGGCAACTGATGCTTCTTCCTCGTGACAGCGTCGGGCAGCACACGCCACATCAACGGCGACGTCGATAATCGAGCGATAGGCTGCAGCGTAGTAGGGGCGCTGAAGACTGCTATTGTGTGCAATGATGGCGAGATCGGCGGCGGCGTCACGGAGGCTGTCCCAGTTCATCATCATCAGCTTCTTCCAATCATCATAAGCTTCTTCATCTAAGTGAGCTTGTTCCATGGCGACAGGCGATGGACGAGTGTTGAGACCTGTTTCAACGTGTTGAGACCTGTCTCAACGTGTTGAGACCTGTCTAAACGTGTTGAGACCTGTCTCAACGTGTTTGCAAACGCTCCCCCTACTACTAGTTGAAAGTGATTCATCATAAATCTCACACCTACTAAAAGAGTCTAACCATAAAATATATAAAAAATTGAAAAATACTACTAAAAATGTCTAATCATAAAATATATAAAAAATTGAAAAATACTACTAAAAGAGTCTAATCATAAAATATATAAAAAATTAAAAATACTACTAAAAGTGTCTAACCATAAAATAAATAAAAATGAATGCTAATCTATCTGAACCCCGCCTGCAGGGACGAGCGTGCACGCTGAAGAAGAAGAAGAAGAAACGGACGGACGCGTACGCAGGATGCGGAAATGACCCCATGGAAGACTTGTAAATTTATCGATCCAATAGCGTTTGTGGTCGGACACGGACAACGAACGCTTGTTTTGAACAAATGAATAATTGATATGTGATTTGGACCGAATAGTACATTGTTTGTCAATTCTATTTTCGTTTCGAAATAAACAGTCCAAATAATTTTGAAATTTATAGCGTTTGACGACCGAACGTTGTACTCCCTTCGCCCGAGAAGAACATGCCCGAGATCGGGTTTCGATGGAGTACATTTTTGGACGTAAACCTACATAGCCGAGCAGGGGATCACTTCCGCATTCGTCCTTAAACAACCCTAAGACCTTTTTATTGCGAGGTGTCACGCCAAATGCGTTATCGGGAGCGAAACAGGATGTATCAAACCAGGATGGATGCCGATTCATCTCAGCGTACACACTCGTGGAAGTAGAAAGAATGAATGAATCGGTATCCATGTAGAGAAGGTGAAGATCACAAAGATGTTTTTGACAGTAATTATAAAAAGTCATACATTCTATGCTTCGAAATTTCTAATATACAAAACCCCAAATAGATGGGCTTTGTGAACTTCACCTCCGTTTTTCGCAACTCGATGGTCATGAGATCGCCGTTCACGTGATGACTACGCACGAAAGCGGTATCGGCGATGAGACGTCTGGCCCCGCACCTCCCTTCCCACTTGTTCACGAGATAAATGCGTCGGTGGTTGCGCACGTCCTCCATCGACTTGCCGTAAATTGAATTGTTCATGAGTTTGAAAAATTTATCCTCGAAATCGGAGGACGCGCGCTGTCGACGTGCGTTGTTCAGGTCCATGTACGTGGCAAGCCAAGGTCGTTGTGAAAAAGAGAGAACGCGGTGAATTTTCGTGAGTTGCACTCCCAACTCGAGGGCCTGAACTAAATTTCGAATGTGAATGACGTAACGACGCTTGGGCAGCAGCGTCGCTAGCAACTTGGCTTGCCTGCTCTTCGAGTCGGGGGGGACGCGGGTTTCCGGACAGGGCGGCAAATCGCTCAAGCGATCGTGGATGGCGTCAGGATAGTCGAGGTCGACCTCCAAAACGTATCCCCGATCGACTTCCGCAGCCGCCTCTGCGATGTTCAACCGCTCGAGGTCGGTTTCCGGCATCCACCGGAAGTCGCCCACCGGAAGCGGATGTGACATCGAGAAACCATATAAGTTATTCGCGTCAACGTAGGCGAGATAAGATGCCTTATCGCTTGGCCGGAAGCGCTCACCTGCAAAGGGGTGATTGGCCTCAGCGTGACGACCGATCACTTGCACGAGTCCCCCCCGGATGCCCCGTTCGAAAAAGAGAACCATGTCGATGTCTGTGAGTAGCTCTAGTCGAACGCCGGTGGTTTTCAACATGGCGTCCCACGAAAGCCCAGGAGCGGTGTAGTAAAAGAGAGGATCGAGCCCGTACACCTCCAAACACAAATTTCGAAAGGTTTCCATCGTGTCGGTTTCTAACAGCACGTCGACTTTCAAGTACAAATCGGCGTACTGCAGCAAATTTTGAATAGAGAACGCGTCCCACACGGCCTGCGCGTGCGCGTACTCCGAGTCCGACACGGGTGTGTCTGTGAGGCGACTGTAAAAGGCCTCGGGCGACGGTAACCTCATGTCGTCCAATTTGGACATGTCATTGACATAATCGTAGGGAAACACCCCCTTCCTTCTGGCCAACTCGAAAAGGCGATCGTCGGGAAAGGCTGCACGGGTGAACTTCAAATCGGCCGAATCGAGCGATCGACTTAAAGAGTCGAGCGATGCACCTAAAAATTTCAATGAATCTAAAAAGCGTAGTTCCACTTTCCCGATTCTCTGGGAAATCGCCACGAATCTCTCGTGATTGTGTGGAACCACGCGCAGCCCGTCGTTGTTCATACAGTTCTTTTCGCCCCAGGCCTGAAGGAGAAAATGCCAATCGTAACCGCTCCCGTTGTGCATGACGACGGGGATGAACTTTGGTGCGGGAAAGTTGACGTTGCACGCTTGATGAGCCGCGCCGCGAAAGACACCCGAAAAATGATCGTGGTCCCTGACGCGAACGGAATTTGGAAGAAAAGGTCCTTTGCATATGTGGCATATATCGGAATTTTGAAAAGACGCCTCGTTTTCGTTGTTCATCACGAGGGGAGAAGGATGACTCAAAAGTTGCTCATAATCTTTCGCGAGACCTTCTAAGAATGCTAATAATTGTATCGCGACGTCGGGACCGTGAAAGTTGACCAGTTGATTTCGCGACTCATCAAACGAGCACACCACTTGAAGCGCGGCCGAAAAGGGTTTGTGAATTTGATATGGTTGAAGGAAGGATCCATTCAACGACGGCTCACACGAAGACACGGGGACCGTGAGCGCTTCGAAGTCAACATAAACCGCGATCGGGCATCGTTGTTGTCTTTCGAGGTGCTGAAATTGCATGAAGCGCTCCTCCTCTTTGCTCGTCTCCGACGGAAGGATCAAACGTGCGGGCGACCCCACGGATCGACAATCAATTTCGTGAGCCTCGAGATGCGCTTGCGAGTAAAACACATTCAAACATCTGTCGCAAACGAAAATCCTATGGCTGTGAGCCGAATGTTGAGACTGAATCAGTCTACTTAAATTTTTGATCCAAACGTAATGGGACTGTCCGCCATCGCCATGAATCAACAAGAAATTGAAATGGTTCTCTTTCTTCGACCCCGAAAAGTGTACAGGACCTACGATTTTCCAAGTTTTGTTGGTCGAATCATAGTCTAACGTGAAAACGTTAAACGAAAAGGTAGAATTTTGACGTTCGAAACGTTTGATCTCGTGAACGGGCAGGGGCCAGGAGATGCCGCGCAAATCGAGACTGGTTTCCAATTCATCGAAAAGGGTTTGATAGGTACCGGTACGATTAGAATGCAAAATTTTGATGTGTGGGGGCTGACGTTTATGAAAAAGAGCCGAAGCCACCGCCCACAGGAAACATTTCTCGTCTCGATTTTGCACGTTGATCACACCTTGACGTCTCGCGATGGTTGCCGGAAGAGGAAGATAAGATGAGGCAGAATGAGCGATAGGTTCAAACAAGTGAGCCGAAACATGAAGAGCGACGATAGAGGCCAACGATTTCCCGGAATCTCTCTCGGAAAACTCGTCGAATTTGGAATTTATAGGTTGTGCTATATGAGAAAGGAAAAATTCCGAAATGTCATCCGCTTGCGTTAACACAGCCGTTCGTGCCGAAAGAAAGATAGGCTGCAGCACCCCTACAATTTCGTGCGTCTCAACGTTCTCTTTCTCAATTAAAAATGGACACTCGAGTTGCGCGAAAATTTTGAAATTAGATCGACCGAGAGTGTTGTTGAGCTCTTCAAACATCTTACGATGGAAGGGAACACGACAACGGTTGAGAAACTCGACCGGATCCGCAATGTCATGTGGGGGAGGAGGATTCAAAATGACACCTCGAAATACACGGGCGTTTAAAGACTGAACGACGTCCGTCCATTGGGGAGCGTTTGCAATGTCTCGTTGTTGTTGTTGTTGGTACGGGCAAACTATAGAATCAAACAAAACACACACACATAAATGATAATCATTCAACACATCACTAACCACTCCTATTAAAATAAATTTATTTTACCATCCTCACGCTGCGGAGAAGACACTACCGCTTGTCGACCTGCATGAGACTCACTTTCGTCACGACGATTGAATAGAAACGGGACATCTATAGAATCCATGAAAACACATACATAAATGATAATCATTCAACACATCACTAAGCACTCCTATTAAAAGAAATTTATTTTACCATCCTCACGCTGCGGAGAAGACACTTCCGCTTGTCGACCTGCATGAGACTCACTTTCGTCACGAATGTGCCGATTTAACAGAAATTTCTTCATCTCAAATCGAATCACTGAATGCTAACAATCACACGTGACTAACACTCAAATAGCAGTACACAAGACAGAGTTGAATCACACGTGACTAACACGACGTCAACACTGAAATAGCAGTACACAAGAAGGTCCGCACGCTTCAAGAGCAATGGCAGACTAATGGCAGAGCTCTGTGGACATGGAGTTTTAAACCCTATGTTATCTCACACTATCACATCCAGCACGTGCAGTGCGCATGCGCAGAAGCCATTCATCACTCCCCCAAGCGATAGTGATAAGAACAGCAGTCGACCACAGCCGGAAGTTATAATTAGGAAAACAGGATGTCATTGATATCACTCGAGCGCCGGAAGAGATAATTAGGAAAACAGGATGTGTTGATATCACTCGAGGGTCGGAAGTTATAATTAGGAAAACGGGATGTATTGATATCACTCGAGTGCCGGAAGAGATAATTAGGAAAACAGGATGTCATTGATATCCCTCGAGCGCCGGAAGAGCTAGTGGAAGCATACGCCGATCCAGCGGACATTCTAATTGGTGCGCCGGAAGAGATAGTGGAAGCATTCGGCGGTCCAGCGGACATTCTAATTGGAGCACCGGAAGAGAGTGGGGAAGCATTCGGGGGTCCAGCGGACATTCTAATTGGAGCATCGGAAGAGAGAGTGGAGTCACTGATAATTTAATAATCTCAACGCGCCGACTTAAAAAGGGGTTCCATTCGAGCAACGCTCACTCGCTCGCGTGCCCCCACTAGCTAGACACCATGAGCAGCTCGCAACACGTCATGAACGGGATGCCAGAAGACTCCATGGACTTCGCTGGAGAATTGGTTGAAACATCGCCACCAGCACTTCGAAAACGAAAACTGTAAGTCTTTTTCAATTTTTTCAATTTCATATATCATACATTCAGTGAGTAGTTTCAAAGTGTTTCTTTTTTTTAAAGTATATCAGAAGAGGTAAAAGAAAAAAGAAAAGTGATAAAGAAACAAGCGTGTGAAGAGACATTGAAGTTATTATATGATGATGAGGGGGATCAGACAATTGCTCAGGTAGAAGAAACATCAAAAAACAACATGCTTCTCCCGTTCTCTTCAAGACAGGAAGACAATGCAATGCAAGCAGTACAAATGAATGTCAACACAGACTGCATACAGATTAGTAATAGTGCTGTATTTATATACACATCGAAAAGAACGACCGAGTAAGTGAAATAATTTTCCTTGTAGCTGTTTTACTCTGAGTTGTCATTAAAAATGTTTGTTTTCATTGTTTAGTTCGTGGGAAGCATTAATAAAAAAGATGGAAGCCACTACAACTCGAGTAAACATGAGGCAGTTGCCGAAAGGTATTTTCTTCGAAATTACAGACATACACCTCACTGTCAGTGAGGCATATAAAAAATCATCGTATGTAGCGACTCTGCACAATACATTCGATGTATTTCTCCCAACAAGGTATGCAAAATATGTTTTAATATGTTTGTAAAAAGGTTTTTTTTAAATTATACAATAATACTTTTCTTTATAGATTTACATCAGAAATTGAAGCCATAGGCAAAGAAGAATTTTTAGCGGAAAGGCCGCATTTAACTTTTCTTGGGATTCATCCTAAGAATAAAGCAAGTGTTGTACTTATATACAAGTACAAAGATTTATTGAAACAAACAAGTTGGGAAAATCTCTTAATATGGTTCAAGCAATATGGACTTCTAGAAAAAAAGGAAATAATGTACAACTTAATAAATAAATCAAAATGATTGTCTCTCTTATATTTATATCAATTTTTTAATACATTCAATAATTGTTGTCAAAATGTTTATTGCACAACTGAAAAATTATGTATATTTATTACAGAATAAAACAAAATATGAAATATAAGTGCAGAGTTCTTCTTATTTTCCTACTCCATTCCCCAAATCCTCAAACTTAAAAATACAATATGAAGGTGATAAAATTACACAGGAAAATGCATCAAATATTTATAATGTAAATTATTACATTCATTTCAAAATTTACCATACAAGGTTGTGACAGGATATCAAATAGTGCATTTGAAAAGTTTTTCTTTATTTAAATCAAATGTTTATATAAAACTCGCAAGTCGAAAACAAAACTCTCAGTCGTATCGATGCGATGGATGTCTTCGGACATGCGGTTCGGGCGAATCACGCCGTCACAAAGCGATACATCGATGAACAAATCGATGACGTTGTGAAGCGTATAAGGAGAGTTGATGAGACTATGGAAACCGTGATCAAAGAAAGCGACCTCGATGCTCTCGAGCAGAAGCTCTCTACGCGTTTCGGAGAACAGGAAAATCAATTAAAGGCGTTCGCGAAAAACGAATGCAAGGCGCTCGAAAGTAAAATTCCTCCCAGGCTCTTGGACACGTTACCGCAAGTCGGTTCGTCCGGTAATTTCAATTTTCATGACAAACTTATTCGCAAAGTAGGCCCTGGCACAAACAGCTCGGACGTTGTGATTAAATCGCAATTGGATGGCACGCTGGCGGATGCGAAGAAACACGCGGAGAATCTTTTTCATATACATAAAGAACTAGTCAAAAACGATTTTTCTAATCTCGAAACAAAGATAGAAGAATTGGAAATGCTCGATGTGAAGAAAGTATTGCAGGAGGAAGTCGATAAACGCAAGACGAGTTTAGGTAAAACTCTGACGAGTCGTTTAAATGCATTGCGTGAGGAAGTCGATAAGCGCATAAACGCATCCGTTTGCGAAGAAAAATTGAAAAAGCTCGAGGCAGATTATTCTAATCTCGAGAAACTCTTTAACAGCTCTCAGAGCCGAGTGTTGGAAGTGGTGAACGATGTTACTGTTCTCAAGATTAAGCTCCGTAAGGTCCTTAACGTAAGTAACATATGAGCAAATGGTAAGTCAATTCCGTAAGTTGCGTGATGTCTTCAATAACGATGAAGAAAATTTGAAAAACCTCAATACAGTCCAGTCTTACAAAGATAATGGGGAAAATGATTGGTGGCACCTCAAATGCATCATTGACGTCTTTGCTTAGCACCATTCCCATGACGTCCTTGATGGGCGCCATTCCCGAGTGATGGTTGAAAAAGATCGATCAGATTTGTATATATATTTCGACACTTGCGCTCGTGTATTAGTACTGGCATGGTTCGCACCGTGTGTAGAACAACAACGACGAGAGATTGTAGGAGACAACCTGATAGGAAGTTACGACAAAGAGGTGCACAGAGAGAGACAAGAACTGATTCTTTTCCTGTTTCCGACGCGGTGATTACTCCGACCGCGATGGGTCGCGGCATTTCTTTGCGAGGTCGGTGCGTCGGCGGTCCCTGTAGGAGGGGGAATCGTCGTCTGCAGGGGAGAGGCGTACGAGGACGGAAGACGACGAGTACGGCGCGTGGCGGTAGAAAGAGTAAGAGAGGCGGCTTTCTGCCCGCCCTCATCCCTCTGATTCCAACCATCCTCAGCGGACTGAGCGCGCTCGGGACTGTCGCAGGCGGCGCGACCGCTATCGCAAACGCTGTGAAAAACGCCAAAAATAAAAACAAAGAGTTATCGGAAATGGTGCGTCATAACAAGGTCATGGAAGAGACCAAAAAAGGCTCGGGCGTGTTGCTAAGGGCCGCGAAAATGCTTCGAACGAGCAGGAAGACGAAGGGGAGGAGGGGGAGGCCTCAAAAAAAACGAATGAGCGGAGTACCGCGTCGAGCGCTCACGCACGAGGAAATGTCACGTTTTGCGAAGATTTTGAATATTCCTCATTTTCGTGGTGTGTTTACGCGGGATGCGCTGCCCAAAAGAACAAGGGCGGAGCGTGAGTGCGGCGTCATCAATCTCGACGACGTCAGCGGCGACGGTACTCATTTCGTCGCGTACGCGAAACGAGGCCGAACGGTGCGTTATTTCGATTCGTTCGGACTTCCGCCCCCTCCCGAATTCCTTCGATACATGCAAAGACAGCACGTGACGTACAACACACGTCAAGTTCAACAATACAACGCGAACAATTGCGGCAAGTTATGTTTGCAATTTATTTTTCATGAATGGAAGAAGAAAAAGGAAGATTAAACACCGGACATTCTCATTTTGCTTTTGACGATTGTGTCATGCGCACGTACACCTTAATCGGGAAGGGTCCAGAGGTCTCGGTGAAGTTTGCGCCGGGTGTCGACCTCTCGAATGATGTATATGAGATTGCCTTAGTGCATCTCAGCACCGTTCACACCATTCGCAACGTGAAGGACGGTCACAACCGACTCCACTACGAAGTTGTCGAGGGGGATGGGGCTCCAGCAAGCTATAGTCTGTCCGTCTCTCCGGGTACGTATACTTTAGAAGACATCTATCATCGTATATCAAACAATCTACAGCAACAGTTTCCCGGCGACTTTGCGGCGAAGAAGCACTTTTTCGAATTGGAAGCGGACCCGCAGACGAACAAAGTGCGCGTCAACACGTCATTCACGCTGCGTTTCGATCACGCCGAGTCCATCGGTCCTCTCCTCGGATTTTCAAAGACCGTGTCACCCACACCTTTCGGGGTGTACGTGGCGGCTGATGCTGCGCCGACGATTGTGAAAGATTTCGAGGTGTTCGTGACGTGTAACGTGATCGAAAGTGGATATATAAACCATCGAATAGCGCACGTGCTGTATCAGTTTCACGTGAACGATTTACCCGCCGCCATCGTCGAAGAAAGGCCGGCCGAAAAAATTTTTCACCGCGTCACGCGACGTTGGATTGATGAGATATCGATTCGACTGGAGAATGCGGACGGTCATCTGATTCCATTGTACTCGGAAACACCGTTGACGTGCACCTTACTCGTACGCCCCAGAAGCAATCCCAATGCTTTCTTCTAAAAGAACATTGAAAAAGCACTATAAAATGGAGGTCGTACCGCGACCGAGGCACAGAGTGCTTTGTCCGCTCACCACGTTAACACCATCCAGTCGACAAACCTTACGAGCGTTGGGTTACTGTATTTTTTCTAAAAAGAAGAAAACCGAAGAATGTCGTCGAAGAAAATGAAGACCAATTCTTCAATTGAATTTGTGGACGAACACGCGATCGACATTCTCCGCAAGGAGAATATAAAACACCACATCGTCAACGAAGCTGTTCACGAACACTTTCCATACATTAAATCGTTTGGTCAAAACGATGAAATTCGCATTACTATCGTGAATAAGGACGCCGTTCTCTTACCTTGCGAGAGTTCACTCGTCATCACGGGATCTGTTGTCAAAACGGGCACCGCCACGCGCACCAACTGTGAATTGATCAACAATGCTTTCGCCTTTCTTTTTAGCGAAATTCGTTACGAAATCAACAACGTGATCGTCGACGTTGTGAAAAATCCGGGCATCACGAGCACGATGAAGAACGTGTGTTTCCTTTCGCCGGCAGAAAGAAGATCATTCGGCAACGCCTGTTGGACCGAAGACCTTCTATTATACGAGTCTGCTGTCAGCAACACCAAATTCATGCTCAGTAAGACAGGGGGAAAATTTTACGGTATCGTGCCATTGCGACTGTGGATGGGATTTTTCGAAGATCACACGCGTATCATGACTGGCGTGAAACATGACCTCGTCCTCATTCGAGGACGTCACGATAATCGATGTCTCACGACGAAAATCGACACACCAGACGAAACAACGATTACCGTGACAGATGTGATTTGGAGAATGCCTCATTTGACGCTGAATGATGCAGCTTCCCTCGCGGTGACGCGAACGCTGGACAGTCGGCGACCGATCCCCGTGCAATTCAGACGATGGGAACTTCACGAATACCCCAACGTTCCAAGTGGAGGCATGGGACCGTTTCAGTGGACGGTGAAGACTGCCGCAAAAGAGGATCATCCCTTGTACATTTTCTTTGGAATGCAAACGGGGAGAGACAAGGACCTGAAACAGAATTCGGGTGAATTCGATGGTAACGATATGACAAGAGCAAAACTGTATTTAAACGACGAGTTTTACCCTTATTCCGAACTTCAATGCAATGTAAAATTTTATACTGGCGATGAAAAATGGCACCCGTATCTTTTTGAAATGATGCAAAAAGCTGAACGTTCTTACTACAATCGCAATCCCATCTCGAGCATGGAATATTGGTATCTGAATACTTGGTTTCCTATTATTGTGTGGGACGTCTCCGCCAGAGCGTCTGCCGTACTCCCCTCGCAAACCGACATCAAGATCACGTGGGAAACGGGTACAGCCATGCCTGCCGACGTCACAGCCTATTGTGTCATTATCTACAAAACGGAAGTGCAATACGCACCAATCGACGACTTTGTGGTGAAGAAAAACGTGATCGTATAAGACGTCGCGTGTTTCGTGCACTACCATCATTCCGTGTCTTTCCTTCATGAGATGATGAACGAAGAAGAAGCTCCATCTGCTTCGCCCGGTGAAGACGACGTTGATTCTTCTTCGTCTCGCGATTCGCAACTCGCAGTTTTTATTGACATCAAAGAAAACATGGAGGAGGGGGAGGACATGGAGGTGAGAGTGGCATCAACTGATTTTCCTTCTGCATGCGGTCATCCCTGTCCGATGCATTGCACATCGAAAAAAAAGAAGAAAACCAGAAAGGACGAGAAACCAAAAGAGCGAAAGATCAAAAAAACAGCGCGACGCCGCAAGACGACGACAGAACGATCAACATCCACTTCACCGGATACGGTCTGCTGCGATCTTCTTCTTCCACTGGACGTCGGCGAATGCGCGCGCAACGCAGCAAATTGGTTAGCGAGAGCTGTGCAGATGGCAATTGTATCGATGTCTACCCCAACAGACAACCATAACTGTCATGTGTAATGTGTCACATTTGTATTTTTTAATTATCAATAAAATGATGTATTTCTATTCATATTTTTTTTTTCATTTCTTATCCTTATCACACACCGAGTAGGGTATCCCTTTCCCCCTCCCACTCTCCTTTGTTGGTTTTAAAAACAGTCTCCTTCGCTAGCATGCAAACAGTCTCTCTCTTTCTTCGCAAGGCGATGAACGTTGTTCAACAATCGGCGACACTGCCCGTCGTGAACGTGACGGCCTTATGGCGTGGGCAAGATGATGAGAACAAGAGTCGACACGGCCCGCTTTTCCCAGATAGCGTGCGCGCTCTTATCGTGGGACCTTCCGGATGTGGAAAGACAAACGTGGTCGTCTCGCTTCTCACCGGACAGTTCGGACTGGCGTTCCGCAACGTGTATTTATATTCCACCACAGACACGTAGCCCATGTACATGTACTTGAAGCAAGTCTGCGACGGACTCTTTCCTTTTCGTTCGTTTTCGCAACACGATAGCATCGTGCCGCCAGCCGCGGCGTCGCCCGACAGTGTTTTCATTTTCGACGACATCGCCACCGAAAAACAAGACTGCATCAAAGCCTACTTCGCGGCCGGGAGACATAAACACACGGACGTGCTCTATCTATGTCAAACGTACACCAAAATTCCCAAGCAGTTGATTCGTGATAACGCGAATATGATTATCATCTTCCGACAAGACGATAACAACCTCGATTATATCTACAAAGAGCACGTCGGAAACGATTTCCGTACATTCAACGATTTTAAGGCGGTGTGTTCCAACGTGTGGAACGCCGACCGTTTTGCTTTTGTGGTCATCTGTAAACCAAGTGCGCTTCATAATGGTCGTTACCGATCGGGCTTCGACCGGTTTCTCGTGCCGACGGACGATGGTGGTGCTGATTTTAAGGTTATATAATATCTTTTCTTTCGCTATAGTCTTCACTCTACGCCATGGTGTACGTGCGACAGCATTTCAATGTCGCGGGACGGGGGGACCGACACTATCGCGGAAGAGGATTTATAGGACGGATGTTGAATCGGGCGGTAGACAAACTGCCCTTCGAACTTCACATTCCCGGCGGATATCAATTTTGTGGGCCCGGTACAAAGCTCATGAAGAGGCTGCAAAGAGGTGTCCGCGGTATTAATCCTTTGGACGAAGCGTGTAGGGAACACGACATCGCTTACCACAACTACAAAAGCGGTGAGGAACGCAAAAGGGCAGACGAAGCACTCGCCAAGACAGCGTGGGAGCGCGTCACGTCCAGAGACGCGAGTGTCGGTGAAAGAGCGGCCGCGCTCGGTGTAGCGGGAGTGATGAAAGTGAAATCCAAAATAGGAGGACGTGTGAAAAAAATAAAACAGATTCGCGAAAACTTGAGAAGAAGAAGAAATGTAGACAGTGAAACAACTAAAAAAAATAACAAACGATCAAACATAGACTTGAAAACGCTGTATGCACTTGAGAAAACGAAAAAGAGCTTGCGTGGAAAGACAGCGCGTCCTCGTCCTTCCTCACCACCCGCTCCCCCTCGACTCGTCACGTCGGAAGAGAGGTTGAAAACGGAGGTGGGGAAGGCACGCGAAAACATTCGCAACAAAATGAGCATCTTGAAAGACGCCGAAACGATGCGCAATCGAATACTCGATACTTATCTCACAACGCCCGTCTCGAAAGCGCTGCACCGCTCTCAAAGAGAGGGAAAAAAGAACAACCCATCGTCCACGCGAATCAAATCGGAATCAAGAGTAGAAGAAAAAGAAGAAGGGTCCTCCTTCCAAACTCTCCCAGAGGTCGAAGACGAAGAAGAAGGGAACACAGAAAGAAATAGAGATGATCACAGTCAACATTATGAGCAATTACGGAGCTACTTGTCGAATGCTGCGCTCGACATAGGCGATACGACTTTCGAACCGTACTATAAAGGAGGGCGACCTCACATCGGTAACTCCATCCTAGAACGTGACCCGGAAGATGGAACATTCTCTGTTCAGGGTCACACATTCTATCCAGAACCTGGTCTTCTCGAACTCCTTTTTGAAAAACGACCCAACTTAGAGGATGTCACGGAAGACGATTTGAAAAAATACAAAACAATTCTCGAACTCACTTCCGCGCACAAGAAGAGCTTCAAATCGAGTTGTCCATTTAACACGAAAGGAAATCGATGGAAATATCGTACAATTATCTCACGTCTTTTCGGTGGAGGGGAAAGACAAAGCAAAAGACTTGAAGAAAGTAAGAAGAAGAAGAAGAAGGGGAGTGGTCTATGTTTTGTGACGGCACCAGACTACAAATATTGGCGCGATCCGAACACACTTGTGGAGAGGTTAAGTCTGTTACACGCTTCGAAAACGGCCGGTAACAATGGGCTCGATGGTGAAATAGTAGAAATAGAAGATGAATTGCGTGACGCCGGTATTATCGGCTAGTGCCTCTAACCATGCAGAACAAGAAGAAGACGACCGTATTGCCGACCGTTCGACAAGGACTCGCTGCTGAATTGCATGCGCCTGCCCGACGCCGTTACGCGAGACGGCGGGTGATAACGAAAGGACTCGATGATCTATGGCAAGCCGATTTGGTCGACATGCAACCGTACTCCAAAAGCAATCGAGGAATGCGATACATTCTCACCGTCATCGACGTGTATAGCAAGTACGCCTGGGCGGAAGCGATAAAGAAAAAGACGGGAGCGGAAGTCGTCAAGGCTTTCAACAGCATCGTGACGTCGAGCGGGCGAGTGCCTCACTTCCTACAAACCGACCAAGGCACCGAGTTTTACAATACCGCACTCAACAAGTGGCTCCGAGAGCGTGACATTCGTCATTATTCCACCTTTTCCAACGTGAAAGCCGGCGTTGTCGAACGTTTCAATCGAACGCTCAAGGAGCGGATGTGGAGACGCTTCACCGCCGAGGGGACGCGACGGTGGACCCATATGCTCCCCACCCTCCTCCGAGATTACAACAATACCAAACATCGAACAATCGACATGAAGCCGAAGGACGTCAAGGACGATAGACTCATGCGCACGGTGTACGGGCAAGTGAAAACGCTCGACCCGCGTCTCCTGAGGACAAATCGATTTCGCGTCGGGGACATTGTTCGGGTGAGCACGTACAAAAGCTCACCGTTTCGGAAAGGCTACGAAGCGCGATGGGGAACCGAACTCTTCAAAATCGTTCGTGTGCATCTCTCGAATCCCGTCACGTACTCGCTAGAAGATCTGCAAGGTGAAACAATCAAGGGCCGCTTCTATACCGAGGAATTGCATCGCACGCGATATCTTGATCGATATTTAGTCGAGCGTGTCGTACGGAAAAAGGGTCCGCTTCGCCTCGTGAAATGGCTCGGTTTCGACTCACGCCATAATTCGTGGGTACATGCGAGAGACATTGAAGCTTAAGAGGGATTTGCATCCTCGCGCGATAAGCCAATCACACTTCAACATGTTTGCTGACGTCACAGTCTTGTATAAGAAGGACGACGAAAGCACGACAATCGTCAGTTCTTGTCGCGTGCGAAAGCGAGTCGCTGCTACCCTGCTCGATGATCATTGCGCTGTGTCATTCGATTTTTTTGTTTTCCTCTGTAACTGTGTCTGCGCTCCTTTGATCATGTTGCGCTACGTGAAACATTCTTTATACAATCTATTGAAAGAAGAAGACGAACAGCGAGACAATGCTTCTTCTTCACCTGAACAGAACAGTTCGCAAGAAGAAAAATCATTTCAAAACGAGAACGAGGGGGAGGGGACTTTGTGGTCAACACAGCCGACCACCCCGTGGCGCGAAAACGAATCCGGTAGAAGAAGAAGAAGACGTGTGCTCACAGCTGTCGCTGATCTTCAAGGGTTTTGGATAGGTGGACAATTCATTATCAAAGTGCTAACCGTCATGCGGGCCCCCAAAGATGATCCTGAGGAACGGTTCGTTCAGAAATTCACCTTTCGTCCACCGCGACCTTTCTATACTTTGAACAGCGACGACAAGAGACAAGTGTGGTGGATCAAAAGCTGCCATCACGCCACACCGCCGTGGAGTAGCGGCCGTTACGATTATCGAGACAGGACGTTTGTGATGTTGAAAGCTTTCGAAGGTGTCACAACGATATACGTTAAGGGAGCACAGAAGAAAGAGTGGCTGCTGGATGTTATTCAAGGAAAACGTATTGTTGATCTGGAGTCGATCGGATGCCCTCCGCTGAAGGAGTGTTTACGCGCGTACCGCGAACTCTACGCTTGCGGTGATGTTAGCTTAGCAGGGCAGCACGTCATCGCCCTGTACGACTGGATGAGTGTCAATCGACCGCACTTATTGCATCATGAATGTGAGGAGTCGAAAAGGAAGATTGTCGACCTCTTCCATTCAAGGACGATAAGATGAACAAGTTCCTGCATGTTGCAACATGAAGGGGAGGACCCGAAAAGTGAGATTGTGTAATCGGTTTCTTCCGTTCAAGGACGATAAGATAAACAAGTTCCTGCATGTTGCATCATGAAGGGGAGGAGTCGAAAAGGGAGATTGTCGGCCTCTTCCGTTCGAGAACGATAAGATGAACAGGTTCGTGCATGTTATAATCACGCTCTCCACCGCGTCGCTCATCAGTACGATGTCGACTGTTCCGTCGTACGCATCCGCTCATCCGCTCATCTGCTACGTTGCCGAAGTATTGGAGCATACCAGACAAGAGATCAGGCGAGAGACGCGCGAAAACATCGAGCGCGCTTTCAGAAAGTTGTATGAAGCCGATTACAAGCTTACACTTCTCGACTCGGATACATTGAGTCAATTGCCGGTCGAATTTTTGTGTCATTGGCCCGCGTCTCACGAGGTTGAGCGCGTTTTCGAGAAACTCCCTGAAGACATCAAAAAACTACCGTGTATTGAAGAACTTCGTTCGTGTAAAGAGCATTGGAATCGCGGACGCACGCACATCGATGGACCGCCGCCGTCGAAGCGGAATTGTCGCTTTTGCATCTATCTCCGCCAGCCTTGCATCCAACACTACTCTGAGGAGGAGGACGCTGCCGCACCGTCGGGCTGCCCGTCGTGACAAACCGTCACCCTTCTCGTCTGCACGCAGCACTACGCTCAACACGACAACGGATCTCGGCCATTGAAACGGAATGATGTGTGTGTGTTTTGTAAGAGGAATATTGTGACGTGTGTGTGCTATGAATTGGATAGATAGCATCATTGTTGGTGTAGCCCTCCTGAACTTTGCTTTCGTGTTCGCTGCTTTTATCTGTTTAATATTTTGACGTGAAACAAAAAGAAGAAAAATGGAAGACCAATGAACAAGTGACACACCGCCACCATCACCGCCTCCACCTCCTTTTGTGGAAGTTCGATCCACTGCATCCCCTCCTCTATGTTGCACCATTTGTCAAAACGATGACACTCCCCCGCCTGTGATGGCGCGCACACCGTGCAATCACTTTTTTTGTCTTGAGTGTTTGCAAACATGGCTAGACGTGAACAACACATGTCCTATGTGTCGACGCGAATTAAAACCTCCCCCACCCGAAGCTTATCTGAATCTAGATGAATACATTATGGCATCGATGGTGGATGACAGAATCATTATGCAGGCGTACATTTATCTCTGCAACGTCATGTGCACACTTCCCGCCAACGAGAGAGTAGCGGTTCGAGAGGTCCTGGAGGCTCTCTGTGATGAAATATGTCGACGACGTAACGCCGAGGCAATAGCTCAACGAGCTATTCGACGAGCTCGACGAGGGGTGGTGTGATATGTCGACAAGAGGGGGATGTGTTGTCACTGGTGATAAGTCCACCGCAGTTTAACGGTGAAATTGTGTGGGGAAATCGCTAAATATCTAACAGGCAAACAAACATGAATGTTATTTATTCTATGTATAATTTGATTTTTATTTGATTTCAATAAACAAAAACATTCTTTCAATTTGTATTGTTTTTCATTTGTTTTTCCTATCACCGCCTTTTAGGGTTTCCCTTTCTTCTATTATGAAAGTCTTTTCAGCGGGGCAGCGAGCGTCAGCGCTCTCTCTCTCTCGAGAGAGAGTGAGAGAGAGACGCGCGGCTGGCTATCTTATATAGAGTGCATTCAAAATGCGCGCCCGACGTTGCTCACAACTCCAACTCGTTCCCCGAATCGCTCCTAGAGAGCGCGCGTATCTCTATACTCATTAGTCTGCGCAGCGCGCGTCCTCTGCCACCCGCGCCGGGCCCTGCCCGCCGCTATCTTATCAACATCCGGTCGCCAGCGCGCGCCCTCAGCGCCCCCTGCCCCCCGCTATCTTATCTACTTCCGCAGCGCGCACCCTCAGCCGCCCGCCCTTATCAGCATCCGCAGCGCGCCCTCCCGACCGCGTGTAATATCTGTACCCCAAAGCAGACAGCTTGACTCGAGATGTCACCGTAGCTCAGAGCCAAAGTGCTGGTCGCCTCAGGAAATGGGATTGAGGCTGGTTCGAATCCGCTTCAGGCAGCAGCATTTTTGAAACATATACACACACACACACGCTTCCACAATTCACCACCAGAGCGCAGACACATACGCTTCCACAATTCACCACCAGAGTGCGCGCACGCTTCCACCATTCGCCGCCAGAGGTCGCAAGGGTGGGGTCATTGACCTCGGTCGGTGGGGGCATTATAAATGGTGGCGCCGGTTGTTTACATCGGGTGGGCGGGGGGAGGGGGAAGGGTGGTGGATTGTTGACATTCGGGGGCATTATAATTGGTGGCGCCGGTTGTTTACATCGGGTGGGCGGGGGGAGGGGGAGGGGGAGGGGGTTGTTGACATTCGGCGGGGCATTATAATGGGTGGCGCCGGCTGTTGACATCGGAAGTGGGGTGGGGGTGGGGGGAGGGGGAGGGGCGGGGGAGGGGGAGGGGCGGGCGGAAGTAGATAAGATAAGCTGATAAGAGGTGATAAGATAAGCACTTCCTGCCATTATAATTGGTGGCGCCGGTTGTTGACACCGGATGTGGGGGAGGGAAACAGGAAGTAGATAAGATAAGCTGATAAGATAAGCACTTCCTGGTCCCGTACCGGCATATCCCCCCTACTAAGAGTTTCTCAAAAGCACTCTCTTTTAACCTTGTGGTGCGGATAGCGCACAGTGCACTGAATCAAATACTTGTAATTTTTCTCAAATTGCACATATGTAATTGTTTTGAAAAGCAATGGTAATGTATTTTCTCTACATCCATTTACTTTTTTAAAAATTTATTTGCTTTCAGGTGCACAAATTCACAACATTCGGGTGAATACATTGGATACAGATTTAATGAGTTGAGTTATATTTTGAATTCATTACTGCTTTATAATTATTTTGAGGAGTTATCTGTGCAATGGGTTTAGGGTGGGTCAAAAAATTTTCTGGGTAGTTTCCTGTGGATGCGTGCTCTATTTGTTTTTTGTTTCCGTAATTGGAAGTGGAGCGCTTGTGGGATTGAGGGAATTTTGTGTAAAAACTTATGGACGGATTGTTTAATCTTGGTGGTAATGGGGGGTATGCCGAGCTCGTGATGAAGGAGGTCATTGGGTATGAAGCAAGGTGCTTTTATTATTGTTTTTAGGAAACGATTTTGAATCGCCTGAAATCTAAGAATGTGAGATTTGGCCGCTAAACCCCACATAGGATATGTTTATGTTAGTATTGGTCTGAGCATAGCTTTGTAGAGATGAGTACCGGTTTTAATTGGAGAATTAAAAGTCCTAGTCTGCATATGTTTGGTTGATGTTCGGAGGTTAGCGCAATGCGGGTTTCCGCTATTATGGTTGTCCGGAGGTACGAGTATAATAATAATCCGAAATCAATTATGTCAGGTGTTTGGTTTGGTAAGGATGGGGAGTGAGTTGGAAAAAAAGGGGCCGTGGATATGCAAGCCAAGGTTATTAATGTCAATGCTTGCAGGAGTAATGAGATTGCTACCTCAAGCTCTATGCTTGCCATTAAAGTCACCAACAATGAGTGTAGGTTGACTTTGAGAGAAGAAAGCATTAATTGCGCAGGGTAAGTAAGGTACGTTTGGTGATTTGTAAATGGATGTGATGTTGATAAGTGCGCCTGAGGATGATTTGACCGTGATTCGAACATTATCGAAAGGAGAGATCGGTATAGAAGGAATTTGGTAATGTGATATATTTTGCTTAATGAATATGGGAACACCATCGCTGGCTCGTTTGTGTGGTCTGTCTGCGCGGTAGGCGATGTATCCTGAGATGTAGATTCTGTTGGATGGGATTAGGTGCGTTTTTTGAATACAGGCTATGGAGATGTGGTTGGCATCCATAAATTGACTAAGGAGAAGGATATTTGATCGTATTCCATTGGCATTCCAAGATAGGACACTGAATGCTGGTTTTGATGCATGTTTAAGGTTGAGTTTGGAGAAATAATATGGATTGAACTATGGTGTTGATGATTGTACGAACTAGATTTTTTAGGATGGATGTGAGCGATTGTTTGACTAATTGAGAAACTAATTGGATCATGTGGGGGAGCAGGAGAGAAATGATGTGAGGTGTAAATAAGGGTGAAGGTGGATGTTGACGGATTACGTTAAAATAGGTACTACAAATTTGTTGCTTTGAAGTTTCCGCTGCGGAGATGGGAGATTTATTTCTAGAGGGACGAAGAGTCACAGTGCTAAGGAGACGTTTGCGAGGTGGAAAAGGTTTGGGACAGTATCGGGAAAAGGTGTGGAGGGGATGAGGTTGTGAGGAATATTGATGCAATCTAAATGGGATGCCTTTCCTATGAAGAAGATTCTGATACAAGGTACACAGACGACTACTGGCTGCATGTGGTTTTTCAGTTTGCAAACTGTAGGTTGTCTTCGTTGCAGTCTTTAGTGGCATGGTTTTTGGAGCAGCGACCACAATTCACAAGAAGAGTCACAGTTTTTCTTGGTATGCTCGAAGTCTTGACATTCTCGACACTGAACAAGTCCGGGGTGGCGTCTTCTTTCTTTTACTGCTATAATGGCTTGAAATAGTTCAGTCTGGATATAAGTGTTGAGGACATTATTGTGCTTTTCCAGCGTGACTGCACAGAGGGGCCACGGTTTTTTGTCACAGCCAGAGAGTCTAATTACTTTTAGAATCGGTAGGTTTCTTTTGATGAGATCCTCTTCAATTTCATTCTCACTGTAATCTACTGGAACATTTCGTAAGGCTACGGACATTGTTTTTGCCTGGATCTTGGTAGGTATGAGAGTTTAAATTGTTTTCTTGTAGATTCTGTCTTAAGGTTCTGTAATCTTCTATGCTGTTAACAATTACTTGGACGTATTTTGATTGATTACGAGTTTGGAACCGATTATATTTTAGTATGTGATGGATTGTTTTGAAGAGGTTGGAATGATTTTGGGTATCGTGGATGTATATGGGGAGTATTTTGATTTTTGTTGATTCTGAGGAGACGGGATTTGTAGGTTATCTTGGGTGCTTAGGGTTTCGAAACGGTTACTTACAGGGATGTTGTATATTGTGGGTGAATGGAAGGTAATATTTGGAGGGCAAAGTATGATTCAGGCAGGGACGCTTGTTAGGTTGTTGCTCATGCATATGTGTACGTTCGGGATTGTTGACGTGGTTCCATTGGTTCGACATATGGCTGCTGATGTACCTGTTGTAGTAGATGTGTAGGAGGATTTTCGTGAAATTGGTAGAGGTTACTGAGCGCACTAGATATTACTTCCGACACTGATTGTTCTAAAATATTTGAGGATTCTGCCATGGCGCAGTTCTAATTCCGAATGTGGAGTACTCACTTTGTCTAATACCAAGTTCGGCTATGAATTTGACACCTACTTTAAACACTAACACAACACTCGAGTAGATTTGCCGCATTGCGGCGCTGGCGGCTGTGAGCCGCGCCCGGCGACCGGTTGTCGTCCGTCCGCTGGGGTGTGTCGCTGATAACACGGCTGCTAGTGATAACGACAAGCGGAGCACGAGAGAGAACCCTACCGAAGCTCGGTACGGAATGCAACCATTCAATAATACACGTATTCCTGCTGTATATTTAATCGACAAAAGACATCGATTTCTCACCCAGTTCCAGGTTCCAGTT
The DNA here is from genome assembly GCA_038098605.1 of Gryllus longicercus. NCBI lineage: Eukaryota > Metazoa > Arthropoda > Insecta > Orthoptera > Gryllidae > Gryllus > Gryllus longicercus. Next base: position 806,666 of record JAZDUA010000518.1, on the reverse strand, counting down.
CGGAATCCACGGCCTGTCGACCAATCACATTCCTAAAATTTTGCAGTACCGTTTTTAAATAACAATCGCAGTGCGTGGCTGAACTAAAAGGACAAAGGGGATAAGTCGAGCAAAGAGGGGAAAGGAGGACGAAGAGGGCAAGGGAACAAAATGGACAAAATTGAAAAGGGGGAGAAAAGGGACAAAATTTAGAAATGGGGACAAAATAGCCAATTATAAAAATAGGACAATCTGACAAAATGGGACAAAGGGAGAATGTGGGACGAGATAAAGTGGGACAAGGCGACAAAATGAGATAATTTAACAAACTGGACATGGGGACAAGATTGACGCCGGGACAAAATAGGACAAGCGGACAAAATGAGCCAAGGAGGCAAACGGAAAAGGGGGACAAATAGGACAAGTGGGACCAATGGAACACGGAGGAAGAACGAAATGGGACAAAAAGGACAAGGGCCAAGTGAGATAAAAAGAAAATATTTATCCAAAGATTTATGAACAGTGGTAAAATCTAAACTGGAGATTCCGCTAAAATATTTTTAATGGACTCGAGCATTTTAAAGTCGTTGCTATGGACGCGCTCTTTAAGCGTTGGATGGTTGGTTGCTAAGGAGCTAAGCGCGCGTTTGCCGACGTAAATAACAAAAAAAGTTCAAAATCTATTCTGAAAATTTCGTGGTTGTAGAGAAAATATAGTCCTATTTTTTTAATTTACGTATTTGATTGTTTTGTACATAGATCAGTTGGACAACTTACATATATATTTTTGGCTTATTAAATAAAACTTTCACCTAACTTTACACTACTACAGAGGTTAAGGAAAGCATGATGACACCTCATAGGACCTAATCTAGATCTGAAAACAATTTACAAACTATGTGGTATGGATATTTATTTTTGATGCGAGTGGTATGGATGGGTTTTTGCATGAAGGTTGTTTGAATGAAGATAAAGTTTGGATATGGTGTATATTAGAGAAGACGTTGTGGGATAGGTAGAAAATGTGGTGAATGATGGGATCGTGGTTGAATTCACCGTGTAATTAGTGATTAGATATTAATCAGGATGTGCGAAGGAATTGGTTCTGTACTATTGGAATTTTGTTGATATTTGTTTTCGCAGCATTGATCCATACTGGGCAGGCGAAGAGAAGAGTCGGTCTGATTATTGTTTTGTATAATATTATAGCTGTTTTGTATGGGAGGTAATTATTCCTATTAATTAGAGCTTTAATTGTTGCAGTTTGTTTTTAGTGTGTATTATTTTCATGTCTATGTGTTGTTTTCAGTCTTTTTTGTGTCCATGTGCAGTCCAAGATATTTAATAGACAAATTTGGGGGATACCATGGAATGGACTCATTATTTAATGTTAATGTGGTTGGTGGAGTTATGGCCTTAAAGAGAATATTTGTGCTGCAGTTTCGTTTGGGTTTAATTTTATTTTTAATTTGGTTCACCAACTATGTATTTGGTTTAGACATAATTGTATGTTGCTTTTAATGCTGATTAGAGAGTGGTTGGAAGAGAATATGTGTGTCTATATCATCTGCAAACCGTGCTGTTTGTACTGTTGGATCTATGGGGCTGTTTATTTTGAAATGCTGTGTTGAGATGTTCCGTAATTCTGAAGAGTTGGTGTTGTATGGGCATATGTTCAGTGCATCCAAATTGCTCTCTTGAGATTGCTTTTGTTAATTGCAGGTGCTTTTTATATCGGAGTATTATTTTTTCGAAGATTTTGGACATAGATGGTAGATATAGTATTTTAGTCGCGCATAATTGCAATTAAATACTCGTAGAAATTACAACACTCGCTCCTACGTCGCTCGTGTCGTAAACATCAACTCGTGAATAGTAGCTATCACTATGCGCTCGTTGAAAAATATACTATTTACATTGTAGCATTCGATTCCTGGCCCCAGAGGGGGAAGTGAGCGCGATAAGAAGTCAACCGATTGCATCAGTTGTCCCTCACACCTGCTTTCTGTTAATCTCATTTCCCTTTTGACTACATGAGAAAGTATAGCCCGATTGCATCCCGGCCGGTTTCGCTTTAATGACTATGCAAAAAGCTGCCATCATTTTGATCATCACTCATTTCGAAATACTATATCTAGAAAAGGATGTGCTGTACAAAAATGATATAGAAGCTATCTTGCACAGGACTTGACTCTTGGAGGGAACGCCGCTGCGACACTCGCCTGCAGAAGGGGATGAGCGTAAAACTCGTTGAGGAAGTCCATGATGGTGTCCGCGTGCAGCGTCGTGCTACACACCACCACGTGCTTCTCCGACTGCGCGCGATGGGAGGAATAGCTTCCGCCGAGTTTCTGTCGCTCCATCCACGTAAAGGCCAGTTGCTCGAACTGCGAAAGCAAATAAATAAATGTACACACCATTTGAAAAAATCAATCTTATTATGTGTTGGTAATAATTTGTTATAGGCTTCAAAACTAAAAATCTGCCAATGCATTTACACAAATGGAGGCTATTTTTACCGCACAGAAGTTATTACAGTTCGGCAATAAAATAGACTTTATATAATAGAAACATTTTAATTACTATTAAACATTGAGTACTTACCACAATGATATGAATAAATAAACGTTAAATTTGTTCATTTTAACAAAATGTAGAATAACATTCCACAAAACAACAGACACGAGATACAAATGCACACTGTTTAACAAATTCCTTATCTTTAAGATATGTAATCAATACATAATGAAACTTTAAAGTGTTATTTTACATAAAATCTTTAGAACTTATAATTAATATTTTGACTTGATTTTAGGCTATAACCTCAAGGATAAAAATTATTGTTGAAACATTGTGAATTTTTAATGTAAATTTGGCGTAGAACTACAATTTGTTAACAGTCAACATTAAATTATTGGTCGTTAATAAAATAATTGATGTATAAGAATAAAATATATATTTCGTACTGTATGAAAAACTGCAAACAAATATTTGTTTCTAATATTTTCAATTTTATTTTGTAATAGAAGATATTCTTTCTTGAATGATGCACTACATGTAACCCATCAGTGATAGTACCTAGCTCTGAAATAAGTTTTGTTTAGTAAATACGATCGAGTTACGTCTTACGCTCTTCAAAAATGATTTGAACATCTTCATATAATTCAGGTCTTGGATGCTATGGCCATTTACGTGTATGTTCTTCATCAAGAAATTACTATTTCCACGCGCGTAAAGAATTGACTGTCGGTTAGTGAAGGGAAAATGTATTAAATATATCACTGCAACACAGGATTTGATTTTTATAAGGTAAATGAAACAATGAATAAATATCAAATTTACAGTTCGAAACTCAAAGCTTGTTCGTTAATAAATTATAGCTACTGGTTTGTAGTAGCACAAATACTGCTGAATAAAACCAAACAAAATGGTTTTCCAAAACGTAAGAATCAAACTGCTCATGTTTAAAATACTCTCTTATGACACTCGTTACAAAATTACTCTAGTATTTGGAGTAATTTTTGAGATAATTTTTTAAAATTGACTTTACTTGAAGCAAAAATAACACAAAAACGACTCGTTTATTGAAAAAAAATTTATGAGCAACATTGAAATACCTAATTTTTAGAACAGATTTCAGTAAGGAAAAATCTCTTTCATCAATATTGTAGTTTTGCAATGTTCATTTTTCCTCGGTTTTCAAAAATGCAGACAGTTCCCCGTAAATGACACGCAAAATTACACAAAAAGTTAAAGTCATATTTTCGAAACAGTGTAGAGGACCTAATTGTGGAATGTGTCTCTGGGCAAGAGACTTAATTAATCTTTATCGTCAGTATTGTAGTCGTAGAAAGAAGCTAAAGAAAAAACCCCTGCAATTTTCATAAATTCAGATAGTTCAACGAAAAAGAATCCTATGCCAGTTTTTAACCGTTCTCTCTGATTTCCAAAGAAATTGTTTAATTAAAAAAATTGAACCCATTTTTGAGAAGTTTGAAAATATTATTAAAGCGTCAAGTTCAATAACCGTCAAATCAAAACATCCGTTTCAAATTTGCAGGGCCTGGAGTTAGGCAAGATAGTCCGGGAATATCAATTTTGGAGACAATCGCCGATACTGTTTAGGCACTAGCATTGACTTCAAACGGACAGACAAGCGATCAGACGGACTCAGGTTCAGTCGTAAATCGATTTTTCGTTATCAAGAACCCGGTGGATTATGGGTACACACAGCATTAATTTACTATATAGAGGAACAATATTGCGTTTTTCAATATCAGAGCCTCACAATATGAGTTTTTCTGACGAAAAAATAATTTTCCGCTGCTGAATTACAATACTCTTTACTTAATCTTTACTTAACACAACAATACATTAAATATTCAGTCTTCAGTATTACTGCAATAACATAGTACATTTACACAGTAAAACTTCTTTACATATCAAAAATATGAAAACAGTTCCAATTCCATAAAAAATTTCAGTAAAAATGTAAACTGTTTCTTTGTTTTTGTTTCTTCCTGAGTCCCATAGACACCTCTTACACTGCCAGATGCTGCCTAGTTTTCTTTTAATTTCTGCGTGCATTGGAAACTAATATTAAAGATTTTTTGTTTTCCGCGAGTTAGTAAGTATGTAATAAAACCATAGACACTTCTCTATGGCCCGAGACTGCATAATTTTCTTTCAATTTATGCGCGGATTGTCAATCTATAGTTATAATTTCAAATGCTCGAAGAAATTGAAAGATACCTCTGCAGAACCTAGCAATGTAAGAATAGTCTATGATTTCCTTAGATGCCCAAGACCGCGGGACAATTATCATACATCTGCATTACTTCTAAAGGGCGTAAAAAATTGAAAGAAAGATATGCAGCATCCGTTGATTTGAGAGGTTCTACGATTTTGTTAGATACCTAGGAACTCACGAAATATCCGAAAACGAGGATAGAGTTGCGATTCTGACTGAAAAATGGAAATATATTCCTATTCTCATACTGCGCGTACCGACTGAATTGTCATGCTTAGTGCATCTCTGCGTACGCCACAGCTAACGTCTTGGGAGAGCGCCTTCCAAAGAAGAGGCCCTGCTGTTAAATATTTGCTATTCACGAATTGCGATATGGAAATTAACTTTTTTTATACTCTTGATTTGAAAATAATTGTTGTTCTGTATATACACTATACTATGCAATATTTGTGAAAAGTATTTTGTTAAAAATATTTCATTTATTGCCGTTTTATAGATGAATGTTTGATTTGTTGTTCTTGAGCGTGTGTGCTACTTTTTAGAAAACCATTTTGTAGTAGTATAGTTGTAAACATTTACTTTGGAAAATGTGAACTGAAACCTCACATCTTTTCTTATTAATTGTATCTCGTATCTTGTGTGCATATAGAAGATCCATGCTCAAATGACATTATCACTTCAGCTAATTAGGAAAAATGAAGAATACGCAATTTAATAGATGCTCTCACGTGCGGTATCGGCTCCTTAAAACATTACTTATATTCTAAAAACGCATTTTTAATTTCAAAACGTTCAAGTTTTGAAGCTAATATATTTAAGAGCGTGATAGGAGCAAGGTAACATGTCATATCCAACATGTAATTATCTGCTTTCAGGGAGTAATGAAGATATTAACGGTGTTAATTCCCTTGGCAGTCAGCACGATAAGTGTTTTCTGATACAATAATTTCCAACATTTGCAATGAAAATCTCTGTTACAACGCAGTGATGTGTCACAACAGATACGGCAGGAAGAAAAAGATGTAAAGACACGCAATAAGTGAAGTTAAATTAATGAGCATTGGATATGCTTAATTGAGACGGAACACACCATATATTAATACGATTATTTGACGCAAAAATTCTCTACACAAGCTTCAATTTGTTCATAAATTTCAGTTTGCTTCGCTTCAAGATTTTCGCTAAATTGTACATCAGTCTAAATAATTTATAAGCAAATATGAAACGGAAATGTTTGATAAACATCACACGCTAAATTAGCTGTCGCAAAACCGTTCGGTACGGATGACTTGTCTCCAACATCACATCTCTCAGGCGGACACCGCTTACCTGTGTTGGCAGCACGATTAGAGCCACACATATCATGATGACCATGTACAGCTGAGACGGCCAGATGTCGGGCACGAAGTCTCCGTAGCCGACGGTGGAGAAGGTGACCACCACGTAGTAGGTGGACTGGAACAGGTTGAGGTGGCGGTGGCCGGCGCGCTGGAAGTGCTGGATGCCGCACACGCTGTGGACACAACAACGAGACGATGGCGAGCGCGGAGACCAAGAGCAGCCGCCAGACCGTCGTCCATGCTCCCTCTGCCCACCGCCCACGGTCCGCGGCCCACGCCAACCTACACAAACGCAAATGCTGAGCGAATGCTCAAGATGGCCTCTTTTTGCTTCTGCATATAAATGCTCACATGTTGTTGAGCCCTCCTTTTGCCAGTCGTGGTAGGAGAAGAGCCTGAGGTATGAGTTGCTATTTCGAGAACAATACTATGAAATCAAAACCGTAGCTTGTTTACCGATGCAAATAAATTTTCTATAACTCGCAAGCTATAAATTCTAGTTTTCCAATATTACTAACTACGCTTTGTTGGTATCTTTATTCATCATTGAATCATTCATATGAACTGTAAAAGAGGGTGGGGTTGAGATACTAGCGCTCGAGAAAACGTGCACAGATTGCACTCTTTTCCATACGTCACAAACAATTGTAGTGTTTTGGCGAAATAGTTATTTCTCCGTGTTTCTCGTAACTTCTGACATGATTCATCAACCGAACCTTGGTAGATATGCGTGATGAGTACCGGAGAGTAATGATAGCTTTGGCTAGTTTCTAAGAGTGGCATCCTTATAGTTTCTGCAACCACGACACGCTCGCAGCAGGAACATTGCCCATAAAGGTTCCCCAACGGTTTCTCGTCTGCATTTGTATTGGGCATGTGGTATATGGCTGTGTAGGGAGATAAGCAAAGGAAGAAGCTAAAGGAAATAATGAGCGCGAGCGGTTTGTTTAGTGGTTGCTTTAGAACACTTTAATGGCATCTGCTCGGAGTTAGAGGAAAACTGAAAAAGATCGATTAGAGCAGCGATCTCCACTAGAATTCTCATTTCGAGAACGATATTATTCGACTCAATTACTTGATATAAAATTAGAACCTTCCGTTTTACGAAGTGATGCGAATTTGTAACCACGATGCCACCGCGGTTAGGGAACTCGCTATACGTTGGGTACCTTTCGGACCATCGAAAAGCGTTCAATTTAGAAAGGAGAGCAAGAGGGAGGTGCAAGCGATCTGAGAGCTTCACAAGAGTAGAAATGCATTTTTCAACATATTAAATGTTTGACCCTTTTGATTTTTGCCGTCTTCTGAACCGTCGTACATCAGCAACAGAAACGATTCCACAGAAACAACCAGAAAACATACATTTTCGTATATAAAGTGACCTTTTATTTTCTGCTGGTGGATATTTCATCTCTGCGGATATTTCATCGCCGGTAACAGATTGAAATTCTAGTGTTTTGGAAACATTCTTCAAATGTTTTCTTTCAATACGAGTCTAAGCAATCAAAATTACAACAAGATTATATAATATACCGTATCATACGAATTATTGAGTTCGTCCCTTATCACACTCACTTTAAGGATTAAACGTCTTTTCCATTTCCATACATCTTTCAATAACTTATCTTGATTTGTTTGAACAGAAAACAAATGATGCAATGAATTTTTGCAATATAGCTTGGTCCAAACAACGCCTAAGTCGGTATGTCTGAATGTTTTATAAAGGCAGTACGGTTTCATTGGTATAAAAGTGTATATTCCATTTAATGCCACTATTTAATAATAATAATAATAATAATAATATTTATATTATATTAATATTATTTATATTATTTATATATTTATATAATTTTATTGCCATGAAAAGTCACTAATGCTCGCATTTTGTTAAATTTAAAACTAGATACGACAAATATTCCCTTTTTATTATATTCTTTGAGCAAGTATCACTTCAACCTCTTCCTTTTTGTACAATAAATTTGAAGGGATACATGAGGAAGATAATCATGATGTTCGTTTGTGCCCAGCAATATTTACGTATATCAGTGTTTTTTCTCACAATGTCCTCAGAAATGATAGAATTTGATAAAACTTTTTTTTTAAATTTATTTCTACCTGCTCGGCATTTCTGCCTTTCAGGGGTGTTCATTGTACAATATTATACACATTAACTTTTAGGGATGGACATCCGCATGCGTTACCTCCTCTCTCAGGGGTCTGATAAAACGTTGTTCTTTGAGAAGAAACTGTGGATAACAGTTTTTGGAGTTATATGGGTTTATTTTGAGGAGAGGGTGTCAGTGGGTGGAATTTTGGAAAGTGGAAGATGGGTAGGTGATTTAAGGTGGACGAAGGGAGTCTTTAGGGAATCGTGATCTTATTCTTTTTGATGAACCATACGTTTTACCTAGCTTGAATATTGTTGTACTGCGCAATTGGGGAATGGATGAGAAGAATTTATGAGTCATAAGATTTATATATTCGTTAATGGAATGATAAAACTTAACACAGAAAATGTGCATCTGATAAGGAAACGTTTCCTTCTGAGCAATTTCCTAACTGCTGATCCTATTTTTTAACAAACCAATTGTTTATAATTTATCTCCTTGCGTAACCCTGCAAGGTTGTCAGGTCGATCGAATAGAAACAAATAAACTTCATCTCAAGGTCAATGAATGTCAATTTCGGAGACGAGAGTTCATAACAATCTTGTTTGCGATTTCATTCATGTGGTTCATCGCAAGACACAATTAGTTTATAAACTAGAATGTGGTACCTCATGACTGAATTCTGTTTTCTGTTGCCAAGGTCTCATTATATCTCTTCCTCAGCAACTAAAAACATGAAATTGCAGCAGGTCGGATTTATTATTTTGTATGTGCCCAGTAATGGCACGGAAAAACTGTCAAGAAAATTCAATAAAACGACTTCATAAACTTTCTTAATTTTTGAATTCTCGCAACTGGAAATATACAAAAGTTTACCCAAAAAATTTGAGAATCACTGCATGTAAATATTAAACTTTTTATATTTTTCCTGACTTGTGTACTCATCAAAGGACTTCGGCACAAGAACGCCAGAGATGCTGCAAAGGACAGAAGGAATTAGGATAGGAAATTCTAATGGAGTCTTCGAATTGCATTAATATCATATCGAAAAACATGAAAATCTTCCATAGGAGCTAAGAAATGAAAATTTAAAGAACATATAAATTCTATTATCAGCAAACGGCTTCAAAAATTTCAATTCAGAATGCAATGAACTTTAAGTTTCAGAGGAATTTGGATCTTCTACCGATTTATATGTAATCTATCTAATTTTTCGTTGATTTTAAGAATAGGATATACAAATGAAGCATTTAATAAAACGTGTTGTAATATGCTAAAAATATAAAACTTTGGAAGTCAAATAAGGTTCAACGTTTTAATGTCAAACTATGATATAGAAAATATACTTCTCCTTTCAGATCGATTAATATTTCATTATATAACATTTCTTACCATTACAGTTTCTTCCAGTTCTATGAAATTATCTATTATATCTTAATGAACAGAGACTGACTGTATTCATCTATCGCCAGAAATGTACGAAATAATTTTAACAATGACTCCTTCCAAACAATGAATTCTGAGAGTTAAGTCATAAGCTCTTAAACATCATTATCGTCAAGAACTACTTAATAATTACTACAGTGAATTCTGCAATACAGAAACAATCGAAAATGTTACGATTACTTCCTTATCAAGTAATCTTCAATACGTATTCTAACTCATTCTTCGTTAATTTCTTCGAATACATTAGCACGGTCAAAATATTCACGAAACATTTCACAAGATCTCAGCTTCAATTTGTAATTCTCACCTTGTGAAAACTAAACACAGTAGAGTTGCTGATAAAATCATTAGTTGTTGTGAGAGTGCAGACTGAGACTTTTGCATGGCTCGATGAAGGTCGTTCTGAAAAAAAGTACAATGTTAGTTTAAAGGAATACATTTTAAATAGATTGTTTCTAATGCATTTATTACTATTACTATTATTTATTATTATTGTTATTATTATTTACGTATAAGCCATTACTGATCACCCTACACGATTAAAGTGTGTAATTTCAGAATAAGCTTTCCAGCTGTATCCCTCAGGACGACACGGTTGTTACGCCTTGAAATGTGAATTATGAGACGTTAGGATGATGATGATGCGGGGTGAAGGGACAATCACCAATACGACCATACCTACGCAGGACTCGAACCTGAAGCCTCCTCGGCGCAGACGACGGCTGCCGCAACCGTTTGCGCCACGGGGTCGTATTTTGATTGTCCCTTCACTCCTCCCCATCATCATCCTATCAACTCATAATTCAAAATTAAATGCGTAACAACCTTGTCTTACCAGCGATACAGGTGAAAAGCTAATCCCCATAATTACACACGTCAATCTCTCTCCAGGATCGAATACGACTGTGTCTCGGAAGAGAACATGTAGCGTGATCAGTAATGGCATATACGCTAATAATAATAATAATAATAATAATAATAATAATAATAATAATAATAATAATAATAATAATAATATAATATTTGCTGAAATGGGAAAATTGATTATTCCTTACGCATTTAGGGAAGCATGAAATAATGTTATTCACTCTCTTACAGAGCGTAAACCTCACATTTAGAAGCACAAAGAAAATTAGTTTAGAAACTAGAATAAAACTCAAGTTTGTGAGGTTTGTTCATGTTTGTGATATGTGAACCAAATTACGCAATTACAGTAATTTTTATTTTCAAAGAATTCGCAACGAAACGAAACAAAACAAAAAACAACAAGTGCACGATTGAACAGAATACTCAGGTTTCTCTTTTTACGAAGAAATATACCGTCTCATGTAAGAGAAAGCTTGTTCAACCTGTCCTAGAAGGCTGTCAAAATAATTAGTGAACCTCTGGCGATGATGAGAAGCAAAAGATCTGATAAAATATAAACAATAAGCGGCTTCTTCCTTCCTATCGGTGGGCCACTCCGTCCTTTTTAAAACGAAACACAACTGCCAACCTACAGCCCCGCTGCAACTCGTATCTTCTTGCTCTCTCTTCTTTTCTTTCTCCCTCTCCATCACCACCTCCGTCGTTCCACAATTTTCTATTTCCTGATGGAGGCGATAATAATTCCGCGATAACACCTTTTCATTAAGTGAAGTCGTAGGCTTCCGCGGACGGAGTCTTGTGAATGATCTTGGCTGTCCGGGTTGTTACGCCTCCATCACGAAGAAGGCTGTATTGCCGACGTTTCAACCATTTTATCGTGGTGTTTCTCAGGGCTGGTCTGCGCGGGAGTTTTTTTTGGCTTAGCCAAAGGTTAGTGAGCTTTTGTATGGCAGTTGGCACGCATTTTGCGTTTTACTGATATGTGTAAGTGCCTGGTCTGGGTTCGTGTAGGACCTTAGTCAATAGCCAAATCGGCTTTTGTGTTCCACTACGCCCTTAGAATCAGAGTGGAGTGCTTGTCTTCTTTGCCCTATTGTGAGGACGTGTCGAACTAATTTTTTTAGCGTTGCCGAAGCTTCGTTGGTTTGAAAGGCTTGATAGCCTCCATTTAAACTAAAGCCATCTCAAGCATTGAGTGAAGGACTCGATATCAAGTTCCTCAGTACTTTCAACCGTTTCCGAAACGCAGAGCGTAGAACCTTGAGCCGTAGAACTTTGTTCTGTACCAGCTCAAGTGCACTTCTGCGCTGTGGTCCACCACATTGCCGCAGCGTAGGTGGCCACAGGCCGGCAACACCTTTTATAGAGTGCCAAGCGAAGTTCGAAGGGGAGTGTAGGTTTCCTCAAAAGAGATTGTAAGAGTCGAACTCTTTGTTGTAATTTTAATCGAATTTTCCTGACATCCTTCGATCAAAAGTGACGCCTAAGCAGGTTACCTTAGGTGCCCATGTTATTTTTTGTGTGCAAAGTGTAATTTCTTTTGGTGGTGTAAAACGTTTAGTGTATTTGTGTTTGCGGCGGGTGTAACAGTTGGCCTGCGACTTTACCACTGAAAAAGTCAAGTTCCGTCCACTTCAGCGTCAGATTCATTTGTTTTTGAAGTATTTTGAGTTTGTGGTCTAGCTTTATTACTCTTGCTAAGACGGCTATGTCATCAGCATAAAGGAAGAGCCATATTCATGGTATATGAGGGATGTCATTGATATACAACGAGGACAGTAGCGGAGAGAGGACGGAGCCCTGAGGGAGCTCCACTTGGAGGATATCGCTTTGCCCACATTTACCACGAATATGCGGTTTGTGAGGAAAGATGTAACCATTTCGGGTACGTCTTGTGGATGGCTGCGCCGAAGTTTGTTATGAGTGTACTGTGAGGCACTTCGTCAATGGCATCCATCATGTCGAGATACGACAGGTACATCCTGTGTGAGTAGCAGATCAGTGGAAATCTGCAGAGCCATGCTAAGTGCTTGTAGTGAAGCGGAGCGGCCCGGTCTGAAGGCAAACTGTTCATCTCGGATGAGGTTCTGCGAGAGAGCAGTTGGCAGAATTCCTGCGAGTAGAAACCTCTCAAATACCTTTCCCATAACAGGAAGGAAACTGATTGGCCTGTGGCTCGCAGCGATAGCGATTGCGTATTTCCAATTTTCCGGAATGTACCGCTGTGTAATGAAGCTGTTGTAGAATTATGTAAGCTCTGTGTTTATGACCGGTAGGACCTCTGTAAGAACGGCCAGGTCCTGGCGCCTTGCGACTACGCAAACATTTAATTGTAGTCGAAACTTCATCGACTGTACAATGAATGTGTTGGCGCTGTCGCCCGTTTCGTCCTCATCTACCGCCTGTGTAGTGTTGTCAACAAACCTCTTTTCAAGCATATCGGCGAAGAATTCTGCTTTGGCTTGATCTGAGAAAAGGTATGTTTGTTTACCCTCCGCGTTGTCGTGGCCACGTATGGCGGTTGCTGTTTTACGTACTGACATTAGCGCTTTTTGGAGTTTAAAAAGGCCGTTACGATAGTGATCAGAACCGATCTATCTCATACGTTTTCTCCTATCTTTACATACGCCTTTTTGAGGTGTTTTTCGCATACCCGCAGTTGTGTTCTAAGCGCAGGGAATCTAAGGTGCTGCCATAGTCGCCTAGCTTTGCGTTTTTCACGCAGAAGTTCTTCGACATCTGGAGGAAGTGTGTGTGAATCCTCTTCGAGCGGGCGCCAGAAAACGGGCGTTGCTTTCCTGTGTGCTGTTTGTAAATGTTTTGTAAGTGTGTGTAAGCTTGCGTATATAGATTCTGGGGAATCCATTGTCTGCGTGGTTTGTGCTTGTGTGTGTAGTGCTGCGAGTTGATTGCGAAACTCATCCCAGTCAGTGGGTGTGGGACCCACTGCCTAGAGCCGCAGAAGGCGCGAAAGCTACCTACTGCGAAGGTAATGAGAATGTGATCGAAGAGGGAGAAGGGAATGGGTTTGGGGGTAGTGACTCGAATATTCCCTGATGTGAGTCCACATCAAGGATTTCGGGTCGGAGGCGAGGGTCATTGGGGAAGCGGGTAGGTGAGGAGGGCGGGATGAGTATCACATTGTGTGCTAGCAGGAAGCTTGTGAGTAAGTTTCCGTTGCTGTTTGTGGTGTTACAGTCCCATTCCTCGCACTTGGAGTTGAGATCGCCCGCCATAACCGCGCGAGGTGCTGGGGAGAACACAATGACGAAATCGTCATCTACGAGAGGACGATTTAGAGCTGAGTATGTTGACAGCAGTGCAACTTCGCCTTCCGTCGTCTTTAACACAACCGCTGCCGCTTCGAGCCTCGCGAGGCGAGGTAAAGCTGCCGGGCGACGAGCATCGAGCGGCGTACGGCAGCCGCTCAACCGCCTCCGCGATGACGAGCTTCGCGGTCAGTGCGCTAGATAGCCATGCCATTTAGCTCCAGGTCGTCGGCGCTTATGGGTTTTGTTTCCTGCAATAAAAGACCATCAATGTGATGTCTATTACAGAATAACTCGATAACGCGTCGATCTCCTTGGTCCATGTTTCCCTGCGTTCTGTGTTCAGCCATTGCGGGCTGTCACTTGAGAGTTTGAAGAAGTGTAGTGAGGTTTATTACCTGTTGTTTCAGCTCAGAGACCTCCTTACGGAGTTGCTCCGTCTCCGACTTAGCAGCAGGCGTATTGTGTGGAGGCGCCTTAGGCGCGGCGGTGTCAGGGCGAGCGGCTCTCTCTTGAACACCCTTTCGGACATTAGAGGTCGTCGCCGCCTTTGCCGCGCGCGCTGCTTGCGCAGGGTGTTGTGGTAAGTGCGCCGCTTTCGGGAATGCGGTACCTACTTTGCGTGCGAGCTGTGTTTTGTGTGGCTTCGGCTTAACATCCTTGCTCTGCTTTGGCCTAACATCCTTGCTCTTTGATGCGAAGGCCTTGTAGGCCTTGCAGCCAGCGTAGTTGGCTGAGTGGTTGGCTCCGCAGTTGCAACAGACAGCAGGTTTGTTGTTGCTGCTGCAATCCTTAGTCAGATGGCCCGCGCAGCAGTGAATGCAGCGTGGGCTTATCTGACGAAAGGCACGCGTGTGCGACTAGCGGCAGCACCTTTTAGAGAAAGGTGCGCGATCTGTTCGTTTCGCGACCTCGATGCGTGCTCGGCAGTGACAGATTGCCTTCAAGGCAAACAGCCACTTACCGTCGTCACCCGGGGTGAGGTTAACGAAGTACGCACCTAACGGTTCTAATTTCCCGTTTCGGCGCCTCTTCAGTTGATGTACAGCAGGCCTAGGTTTCCCCGGGCATTGCACTGCAATGTCATCCGCAACGTCGTCTTCTGACACTTGGGGAGGCGGCCTTTCACGTAGAGTTTGAGGCCCCGTTCCTCCTTTCGTGCGTGAAGGGCGACGCTTGCAGTTTCTTTACCTCGGCCGCGACCTTCACGTGGTCGGTGGCGTTCCGCGCTTGAAGAGGAAAGAATTATTCGCAGTGCTTTCCTGTGACCGGGTGCTCGCAGCCCTGCGTTGCGGACAGGCTCATTGTCCACCTGCATTTCCAGAAAGCCGTCAGGTGGAAGGCGAGAGGTGGTGGCGTAGCCATTCGGCGTATCCCCTGAAAGGCCTTCTTGCCTTTGCTGGAAGTGGCGTCGTCGGCAGGCGGTGGCTGTGATGTCCGTAAAGTTAGCATACCCACTTATCACAAAATTGAAAAACAGTATCCTAGAATTTTATTCTAATTAAAGACTAATTATACACAAATTTAAAAAAATTTTGCCTATGCACAACATCAAAATATTCAACACTAAAGGTGGGTACGCTAAATTAACGTTAAGTTAGCATACCCACACAAGAAAAATGCATGAAACTAAACGGTTCGTAAGGCGCGGTCCGGGATGGAGTGGCACGGGACAGTCCGCGGTCGATCAGTAAGATGCAGTCCGAGGTGGGACGGCGTGGAGCGGTGCGGGCCGGCAGGCGAGCGGGCTGGAGCTCGTAGCGTAAAAAAAGGAATGGCTGATTGCCTTTCCTTGACGTCTTGGTGAGCAGGCGTGACGACGGCAGTTTAGGACACGCGGTTTATAGGAAACCAATGTACACCAACCGCTACCTCCATGCAGAATCGCCCTACCACCCTGCGACAAAGAATGGAGTGCTGAAAACTCGTTACCCGGGCAGCCAGAATCTGAGATGAGGCCAGTCTCCCTGCGGGAAAGTCTTAAGAAGACCTTCACTGCGAATGGCTACATCGGACCCACCATCCAGAGAGCCCAACGACTCACCCACCACCCGACTGCTCCCAGAGAAACCGGCACCACAGAAACCGAAGACAAGGCAACAGTGGCTCTCCCTTGTATCCGAGGCATAACAGATAGGATTGGAAAACTTTTGAGACAGTTCAGGGTGAGAACTATTTTCAAGGCCCACCATAAGCTCGGCCAATCTCTATTGCGGGCTAAGGGCCAACTACCGCCACTCCAAACAGCAGGAGTATACGCTGTACCTTGCAGCTGTGGGCGCAACTACATCGACGAGATTGGCAGAACGGTAGAGCGCGAACACATTCGCCACTTCAAACATAAGAATGTCGAACGCTACGTTGTCACCCAGCACGCTTGGGAAACCGGGCACCACTTTCTGTTTAAAGACACTAGAGTGCTCGCCAGAGAAGACCGATGGTGGCCCAGGCGCCTTAAGGAAGCGATGGAGATCGCCAGGCACCCCCGGAATATCAACGGCGACGCGGGGTTGCGCCTCCACGATGCCTGGCGGCCGTTGCTACGTGCTCCCGCTCGGTCACCTGCCAGACCTGACCGCTCCACTCCGTCCCACCCCGGACCGCACCTTACTGATCGACCGCCGACTGTCTTGTGCCGTACACACACACACACCCACACACACGAGGTCGTGTCCTCAATTCTCAGTTCCTTAAGAAAGGAAGGCGACGTGAGGCGTGTACTTACGAACATGTTCTCGAGCGAGTGCTTGGCCAGCCAGCAGTTGAGAAAGACGGGGATGAAGAGGTTCCGCAGAGGCGGCCACAGCAGCTGCAAAAGGCGCGCGCGTGACAAGCACAAAGGCCACTCCGCAGCCACCGACCGCTGCTTAAATACCGCACTAGGACGCACATCTACAAGCCAATCTTGAGACTCTCCACGTGCTAAATGAAAATCGCTTGGGAGAAAGTAAGGGGGGAAAGCCACACCGAACACAACAAATTAAAACAAATATTACCATACAGAGAATGACGTTATGCATGCAATATTATCTTTTGGAGTTATGAAGGTTAAAGAAGAGCATTTGTTAGTGAGAATAAGGAGAATGGAGAGGAAATAAATGAGAAAACCTCCCTTATTATGAAAGTAATTCCATGGGGAAAGGTTTATACTTTTAATGGTAAATTGCTACGCAAATGTACATGATCTGTTCTTTAAAAATCTATTATTGAGGGACGTATTGTATCAGTAAGATATCTCTAGCGTTCAATATTGAAGGTAAAAAAACTTTTGCAAACTGACAAAATTTTAGAGGTTTTAATGCAAAACAGACGTACGACATGTTAACCAAACTTTGTTATATTTGAGCAAAGTAAATAAAGAAAACAATTAGAACAGTTTTTGAGAAATCCTACATTGACGCACTTTCAGGAAAATGTTCATTTTCACTCAAAATCACGTAAAAATAGTTACATTTTTCCAAAACTTATACATAAAATAGTTTGAAGAACATAATTTTGGAGAATAGATATCATTCTAAAACTATCTTTTTTTATTTATTCTAACTTGGCCATTGGCCCTCTGCAGCCGCATACGTTAGTATAAAACTATCTTCAAAAGTATATTTTGAGGTAGGATTTAAAAAGTAAATCAATTTTCAAAAATTTTAGAGTTTTCTGAATATCTAAAAGAAAACAAAAACTACGAAGATACTCTGAATAAAAATGGACGCAAACTAAGAGATTTTGCATGTTTTAACAATATGAAAATAATGAACACTTTCTATAAGCATAAACGTATTCACAAGATGACATGGGCAGCACGTGGTCAAATTAGTACTATTGACTACATCATGGCAAACGATAAAATAAGCAAACTCTTTACAGATGTAAGAGCTTATAGAAGCTACGATATAGATAGTGATCACTTCGCACTTCTTGGAAAGCTAAAATTATTGAAGAGATGGGTTAAAATCAAAAACAGCCAAACCTGTCCTACCCAAAAAACCTGGAAAGTATATCTACTAAATAAAGAATCTGTCAAACTGATGTACCAACAACGTCTGAACCAACATAATAAAACAATTGAAATTAGTAATGATGTGGAAGAAGAGTGGAGGAATTTGAAAACTATAATTGAAGTAACAGCATATGAAACACTAGGCTCTACTTCAAAGAGAACGAAGAAGAAAGGGCTTAAAATATGGAATGAAGAAATCGAAGAAGCTGTTAACGAGAAAAAGAAACTATATCTGAGATATCTATCTAACAAATCCTCACAAACTAAGAAGGAATACACCACAATTTCCAACCACGTCAGGTACCTAACAAGAAAAGCCCAACAGGATTCATGGGATAAATATATAGCTGATATCGAAAATGACATACATGGACGGCAGAAAACAGCATATAAAATTATGAGACATCTTAACAGACAAGAGAAGGACATAGCAGATATACAAATAATTAAGCCAGATGAATGGCTTTCTTACTACAGGAACTAATGGACTAATAAGAATGCGAGGGATAATAATAAGAAGGAAGACAAAAATGAAAACCTCATTGAAGACAGCGTAGATCAGATAGAAAGGGAAGAACTGGAAGAGGCACTAAGTAAAATGAGAAATAGAAAAGCTAGTGGCAGTGATGGCATAAAGGCAGAAATGCTTAAATGTGCAACTGAAGAATTTAAAATAAGGCTTCTCCACTTCTTCAACCTATGCTGGAATAGAAGAAAAATACCAACCGAATGGAAACTCGCCGTAGTGCTACCTATTTTCAAAAAGGGAGACCGATCAATATGTGACAACTACAGAGGTATAAGTCTTCTAAACGTTGCTTATAAGATATACTCAAAAATTGTGACCACTAGACTAAGAAAAATTGCAGAAACAATGTTGATGGAAGAACAAAGTGGCTTTCGTCAAGGAAGGTCCTGCACAGACAATATCTTCATCTTAAAACAAATTTTAGAGAAACACAGAGAATATAACAAGGAAACCCACATCTTGTTTGTAGATTACAAGAAAGCTTTTGACACTGTAGCCAGGCATACCCTCTTTGAAATACTAAGAAAGAAAGGAATCCCCGAACATCTTATCCTTGTAATTGAAAATATGTATAATAAATCTGAAATATGTATTACTTGGAAACCAGACCGAAAAGCGGAAGTGGACCAAGGCCTACGACAAGGATGTAGTCTTTCACCGCTACTATTTAATATCTACATAGACGAAGCTCTTCGTGAGTGGAAGAGCAGATTAAAATTTTATAGCCTAGACCTAATTACATCAAAATTATGGACAATACTTTTTGCAGATGACCAAGCAATAATAGCAGAAGGAGAAGATATATTACAAAAAGCAACATATGAACTGCAGCGGATAATGGCAGAATATAATCTTGAAATATCAGACACCAAAACGAAAGTGATGGCATTCCAAGGTCGATACCCGATACGCTCAAAAATTGTAGTAAATAATAAAACAGTAGAGCAAATACAACACTTCACATTCTTGGGAGCAGACATATCATTCTATGGCGAAATCGACATAAATAAGAAAATAGAAAGATTCAATCAAATGAATGGAACTATAAGAAGAACACTGAGTTCAAAAGTGAGAAGAGACACTCTCATTAAATTTTACAAAGTTATGTCAATAACAAACTGCTTATACGGGAGTGAAGTGTGGACAATGACAAATAAAGATATATCAAGACTGCAGGCAGCGGAAATGAGATTCCTTAGAGCGGTAGCGGGATATACCCTTTTGGACAGACAAAGAAACATACAAATCCGAAACGAGCTAAATGTAGAAAGTCTTGTAGAGAAAGTCACCAACTACAGACTCTCATGGCAAGATCACATGTTGCGAATGAACAACGACAGAATTCCTAAACAAGTGGCAAATTATCAGCCGAAAGGAAAAAGGAATATAGGACGTCCAAGAATGCGCTGGAGGGACCAAAATTAAGCGGCGTAACAGGCATTATGCCTAAATACTTGAAGATAAGAAGAAGAAGACCTGTGTTGTCTGTGGTTTCTCACACAACATTGAATCGATAATCCCCTTTTCCATGGTTTCTGCATTTCAAATGGACGAATACCATCAGTGATATATGAGTGTAAAATGACTACAGACAAAGTTATCATTATTATTATTATTATTATTATTATTATTATTATTATTATTATTATTATTGTAGACTATTGATCGGGAAATTATCTTAAGTATCAGAAGAGTTAACTTGCAAACGCAGACGTAACAACTCATTAACCCACGCATAACGACATAACATGTCTTTCCAATAAATTCCATCTCAAAATGAGCATGAAGTAATTTTAAAGGATCTGGGAATGAAGAAACAAATTACGAAGAACATTGGAACCCCTACCTCAAAAATGCTACTCTAGCATGCTACTCTAGCAATAACATAAAATGGACATTTTAAAATAATTCCTTTTCCTCAGTAGACATGCAAGATGTTCATACCCTTTGTGGATAAACATTCGCTGAAAATATCTACCGGAGCAGGAGGGTCTTCCTTTTAAAGGGCAGCTTTCCGAAGCGGGTGGCGAGAGGCGAGGAAAAGGCCTGGCGGGGGGGAGTGGATGGGAAGTTCTCGCAGTCCCAGACGTCTCCATCTCCTGAATAATGAGTAGCAGCCCTGTCACGCTGCCTCCCGCGGAGACTGTCCCCGGCGCGGCGAGTGGCGGGGAAAGCGAGGGCGGGGCAGGGGCGGGGCCGCCATTGCGGAGGGTAGAGTTGAAGTGCAATGTTGGGGGAAAATGCAGGGGTCTGTGGTGGAGGGGCGTGCGAGAAACGGCTTTAGGGGTGAAGGTGGGGTGGCGGAGGGGGAGAGAACAGGACACATCTACGTAGAGGGATATCGGTGCCTAGTGACAATGAAGTGACATTCAAGGGCACCAGTGAATATACAGGAACATTATTGAAAACGTGAATGGGTAGGGGGATATGAAGTGAACACTCTGGGGGAGTGACTGAGTGAATGTGCTCTAAGTCGAAGAAGTAAAAAGAAACACAGAAGAAAATAAAACAGAAACAATACTGAAGAATTTAATTTTTTCGGAACGATTGTAGAACATCGTCACAATACTTGAGCAACATGATTTTATAATAAAGATTTTATCGAAAGGTTACTTTCCAATTGATCTACTGATACGTCACAAAAAAAAAGGAATGCCGTGGCAAAATGTATTACATCAGTTTCTATTTAATCGAGTGGCACATGAGCGAGCCCCACTCGCCGTCGCAAGATCGAATGCGCGATGTGTGGCTTGGGAACGCGAAGCGGACAGGGAAGCGTGTGATCGCCGGGGTCAGGGTCTCCGGGCCGCTACCGCTCGTCTTGCCACAGCCATCCTTGTCGGCCTGTCTCCGGTGGGGCCTCGGCCCTCCACGCGCCGGCACCAGCTGCCTCAGGTGCGACCAGCTGCGCCACGCGCCGCTTGCTCCGCATTCGCAATAAGGACGTAATACATCGTCTGATACGTCATTTAGGAAGGACAAACGACCTACTGCGCTGCGCCTCAACCACCGGAATGAAGCAACGTGAAAATTCAATAGAAAATTGAGTTTGTAACACGTTTCGGTACTTTTGAAATTGTATCCCTATCTTTAAGCGTTGTCTTATAATATCCCTTCTCTTTGTTCATTCCAGAAACATATCAAATAATTTATATTGTGTACCGTCAAATAATCCCTATATTCTGAAACCTTCAGCATATTCCTTATTCCCTAGGTTGTTTTTAATGTGAATACCGTAAAATAATGTATTCCGTGTCCGAAGCATACAGATGTGCAGATGGGCAAGGGTTTCTGAATTAATACCAGTTTCAAAAGGAATTGTTTCTTTTACATCACAAATAATCCGAAAAGCGCTAATTTCATTATTTAACAATGTCGTGTTCAAGGGATAGCAATTAGTATTGAGTCAGAGCCAATAAAAAACAATTCATGTGCACAAAATTCAAAAGCTCATCTAATTTAATACGTCGAGCGAGTGAATGAACGAATTTCCCGATTCCAGTTTCGTTGTTGCATTGGCGCATTAACATGTAACAGAATGACACATCCATTTTCTGTTATTTGCGTGTGTGCAGAGAACGCACGAGGAGCCTGTTCGAAACCTCCCCGCAGCTCGTTCAGCCAGGAAATCGAAGCGGCGGCGCCGCCTGCGCAGCCCCTCGTGATCGAAGGAGCTCGCGACGCGCGGCCGCAGCCTTTGCACCGTTATGATTATTAAGCTTGTCCCGGTTTGACTTTTGCACTTGGACACGACTAGTGCGCACGCTTCTCGTCGCTCCCACGCGCGCCACTCGCCACTCTCCCCTCCACCCTCACCCTTACCCTTTTCGTCGAAGGCTCGTGTCGCGTTCCTCGCGCGGCGCTGCCGGCGATGCCCCGGGCTCGCCTTCCCCTTCCTCCCCTTCCCCTTCCCCTCCCCCTCGCCCGTCCCCCTCGCCCCTCCTCGTCCAATTACCGTTCGTTTGGCGAGACGGCGAACCTCGCGCCAAGAAAGGGGTTGCGTGGGGAGACCTGTGAGGTTGCCGCGTGGCGCCGCCGCCGTAACAGCGGCTGCTGGAAGACTCACCGTGAATACGAACGGGATGGTGTTCACCAGCTCCAGGATGAAGTGGAACGATAGAAGCTGCTGCCAGATGTTGCCCTGGGACAGAGTAGAGGAGGCTCTGTTCTGCTAGCGAGACGCGCGCGCTGGCACTGCGGGCAGCGCGCGCGTCTTCGCTAGGCAGTGCCCCTCGGAGCACAGCGGATGCAAGCTCCCTTCTCACAAGTAGAAGGTGATATTACGACATAAAAAGAACGTGTACAACACGTGCAAACCAAGATAGGGTTCTGCAGTCTCATCATAAACAACCGCAGAATAAAATGTATGGAAAGAAAATTTTATAAAAAATTGTGATGTATGACATAGTTGATATGGGTGGTGTGATCTGAAGTGCTGAGTACCTTCAAGAACATTAGGCATAAGTCAGGGAAGTTTTTGATGTATACCAAAATAAATGGACCCTGAAATAAATAAATAAATAAATAAATAAATAAATAAATAAATAAATAAATAAATAAATAAATAAATAAAGAAATAAATAAATAAATAAATAAATAAATAAATAAATAAATAAATAAATAAATAAATAAATAAATAAATAAATAAATAAATAAATAAATAAATAAATAAATAAATAAATAAATAAATAAATAAATAAATAAATAAATAAATAAATAAATAAATAAATAAATAAATAAATAAATAAATAAATAAATAAATAAATAAATAAATAAATAAATAAATAAATAAATAAATAAATAAATAAATAAATAAATAAATAAATAAATAAATAAATAAATAAATAAATAAATAAATAAATAAATAAATAAATAAATAAATAAATAAATAAATAAATAAATAAATAAATAAATAAATAAATAAATAAATAAATAAATAAATAAATAAATAAATAAATAAATAAATAAATAAATAAATAAATAAATAAATAAATAAATAAATAAATAAATAAATGGATATTCATTATTAGTGCATTTATTTCATCAAAGGAAAAATTAGATCCAGCACAATACATAACTTGAAATTTAAAAGCAGTGTTTATATTTCTATTTTAATAAATTAACCATTTTCAATTATTCGAGTTTTCAATAATTCGAACTAGGCCCGGTTCCGTCCACCTCGAAATATCCAGACTCTACTGTACTCTCTACAGACTCTTGGTTGATGTATTCGCAGAGGCGAAACGCCTAAAAGTTTGTAAACGAGAAAATATAGGATTTTTGCACTCTAAATTTAATAAGAAAGTAAGAAATATTACCCAATTATATTTCGTTTAATTTTAATTACGTCACTTTTGAAGAAATGTTTTCTTTGGAGATCAAAGGAGTTATGAGAACATGCAAAAATTGATTATGGCCATTTTACATGCTTGTTGTTCTCGAAAAGTGTCGCAAAACTTTAACAATTGTGTTTACCTGTCACACTGCAAAATTAGCAAAGACGAAATACTGAAGGTCATAGTTGTTTACTGAAGGTCATAGTTTTTCACAACAGCAAATCTCAATTTGTATGAAGTATATAACTGAAGTATGTAACTGTGTAGCCAACTAACGATCTTACTTTTATATCTAAATATTCTGAATGAAAAATGAAGCAATAGGTTGTAGATGAAATGGCGGATTCAACTCGGTAAAAATGAAAAGAAGTATTTTCAAAGATTTTAAAAGCCTTCAAATATTGTTCAAGAAGATATGAGCATGTCCTTCACTCTGGGAATGTCAGGTAGAGGAGTCAAAAGTAAAGACTTTGTATATCTTGTATAGCCGTGTATATCTCTTTGGCAATGATCCTTTTTGACACACTTTATAGCACCATATTCTTCATATTCGATATAAAAAATGCAGGCACTCAAGAACAGAAA
This sequence comes from Gryllus longicercus, assembly GCA_038098605.1. Classification (NCBI taxonomy): domain Eukaryota; kingdom Metazoa; phylum Arthropoda; class Insecta; order Orthoptera; family Gryllidae; genus Gryllus; species Gryllus longicercus. The sequence goes on along the minus strand of JAZDUA010000518.1, from coordinate 782,460 downwards.
CCCTTTTCAGGCAAATTTCAAGCAATACAAATTTGTTGCAGTGTTGAATAATGGAATTAACAAGATTTCAATGTTCGTCTTTGTGTGTGTTATGAATCATTGTTCAAATAATAATATGTGGACAAATCCTTTTGAAAAATCATTCTCTAGCTTTAAGTGCATTCGCGTTTCTTGTCACATCATCATTCTTTGTTACTGCAGTTCAACTGCCAAGTAAATCGCTGAAGTGAGAATATGAGAAGAATTTCTGACAAACATTTTCTTCATTATTGATACTAGCTTGTTTACTTCCTTACACTGCTCTACCTGCCATTTCAACATCAAGAGCATTGAAACTTTTCTCAAGAATTTGCTGCCTCGTCTGTGCATTACTCATAAGATTTAACATTCTGGTCCGCAGAAGGAAGGTGGACGTTGCAACCTCACCTTGTATCCAAGGTAGGCGAGGAGTAGGGCTTCTGTGAGGCTGATGACGGCGAGGATCACCTGCATGGCCCAGAGCAAGAATCGCCGGTCTACCCACATGATGGCATCCCAGTTGATGACGGGATTCATCTGGAACTCCTCGTCCGTCAGGTTCCGGGAATCGATGTAGGAGTCGTTTGTAACGGGACAGCCATAGCTGATGACAAAAACATGTTCTTTACTTTGGATAAAGTCCTCTTCAAGCCCAACTCCCTGATCATGTTGAAAAATGCATTTTGGTAATTTATTAAATCAACTGCCATATGGGTCTTGTAGTACCTCTGCAAATTCACTTGGAGTGACAGCAATAATTGATGACCTCTTATGTCAAAGATTTGGCAAACTTTCTGGATTTTTATTGGTAGAGAAATAAACTTTGATAAATTACACACATTACATAGGTCAATATGTATAAATAAACATTTATTTTAAACTTTAGAGATAACAATTTAATCCAATATATATTAATTTTGGAAATAAATATATTACACACAATTCTTCATATTCCAAACTTGCATAACCAAACACATTCATTATATAAGAATAAAATCAAGAAGTACCTTTCTTTAATTTATCAGTACCTTGATCGCAATACGGTACATTACTAGGTGTCTCACGAACAGGCTGGGCCCGCATTTCACTCAGGGCGAGGGTAGACTTTTCCAAAAACAGTTAAAGAGATGTGCTGAACAGAACCTTCGCCTGTTGGAGAGCTTTAGAACTCTCCAGTTTTGAATTGAGATTTTCGTAGATTCTGAATCGCATGATGCCCGCCAAGGATCGACAACGTCGCACAGGACTCTTTCTAACTGATATATTCGGTCATCAACTGTCATCAACCGTTCATCAACTGTAGAGGACAGTTGTGCACTATTGCGGAATTACGGAAAAATCTGAGATTAGCGCGAATGAACATTTCTCCGCGCTTTGGCAAATGACAGGAGACTTAGAGTCAGAAATACAAATGTACTTTATCTCTTTCAATTTTGCCTTTCTAAAAACAGGGTCGGAAATCGTGAGCAGAAAACGGAGAGGGCGTGATGCACGAGAAAATGGATATGGGCCGCCACAGTGAGCAGGGGCCGGGCCTCAAAGAACTGCCACGTACGGACCCCACACCTTTGACCTATTTGCGTCCTGGGCCTGTTTGCTGCTTGTCTTTGCTGGTATAACGGTTAGCGTATACGACTGTTATACTTCAGTTCGCGGGTTCAAACAAGATTGAAGCCGGGATGTTTTAAGGGAGAACATTCCTTCGTATGCCTTCCTTTAGAGGGGAAGCAAAGCCGTTGATACATGGTGAAGATTTATTACATGAAAACGAACCTCCTCAAGACCAATAGAAGTTCTGAGCTAAATAGCTTCTTTCGTTTCCCGAGTGATACCTTTCTCTGCTAGATGGCAGAGCCCAGCGAAATTTGCATTATCAAGGGGAAGATCATGCCCCATGGCCTGACCTAACCACGTAAAATAATGCATCATTGTAGGGCTGATACTACGTCGCCGGAATGAGGATAAATACACAACTTTTGATGTTTGAATTCTTGTCTCGAGTTGGGAGTAGCGCCCAAGGATAAGTACTTTCGTAATTTAGAAACTATCTACATTATTTTTTGAATCATAATCACGTTGCTGAATGTTCTAATGCCTAAATTTACTGGGCAGTCTCCAGAAAGTTCTGCAATCATTTCTGCCGGTTGAATGAACCTAAACGGTGGTTGCAATTGGCCACAGGCTTGGACTCACCAATTTGCGAGCTTGGGTTCGCAGTCGATGATGACTCGTACGATGTACAGCAGACATGTCAGGAGCTTAAAGACGAGGTTGGCGATGCGGATGCGTAAACCTGTGCGGAGAGAAGGACAAGTTATTTCAGTGAACACCTCGTGCTTTACCCACATATATGGTAATAAATGACAGAATGTTTCCTTTTCGTATTTACCGCCAAAAATATCTTATAAATATATTTATATCCGAACACAGAGGGCCAGGTAAATTCGGAATAAGAAATAGAATATCGTAATTGGAACATTCACACTCTTGAGTTATTGTTTGGTAGTTATATCGGTCATATGATAAGCAACATAATTTACCATCTTTTTAGTTCTTTTTGGTTTCAAGTATCATTAGTAACGTATATAAATATTAAAACAATAGTTTGGTTTAAAAGCATCAAGATACTGCAAACAAATTTACGTAAGCATATTATAGTCACGGCCTTTCTAACGAATTATTTATTCGTTTCCTCTCTCTTTATTATTTATCCAGTCATGCATATTACGACACGAAGGATTTTATGATTTTATAAAGACATCGAAATAATTGATGCGATCACTTCATGCTTATATTCTGTTGTCATCAATATAATATTGTGAGTTTTAAACATGCCTTATAGTTATATTAGTCACGACTTATGAACACAATTTATACACAGTGCAGTTTTTCAATTCTGTCTTAATATCAATTTCATGACCCATTGCAAATCATTTGTTCAATTACAATGCATCGTTACAAATAAATATTGTTCACAATAAAATGCTGATTTCCCATTACGGGGCTCATTCTACTGAAATATAACAATTTCTGTCGTATTCATTTGCTTCCAAACAAGCATTTACATGTCCAATGTGCTCACTCCGACAGGATTAATGTTAATTGCCCTTGATATGGAACTAAAGTATTTATAATTTCTATATATAGATATATAAGAGACTTGTTGAAAAAATCTTGAAGTATTTGTCATTTAGTATGTAACATCATTCCGTCACACAATTGTTGGTTCGTCATCTTCCTTCTCCCTTTTTAATTTAATAGATTTCAATTTCAGCTCATCAAATATGAATCTTGCATGTTTACTCCTATGCGTATTTCTCCTTCATTGTAAACGTTAGGACAGAGAACAAATTAGATTTCATTGTAGACACGAACTTCACACGCATAGAAGGTTCGATTGATATCAAATGTATGGAATAAGTTGGTTCGAATCTTCATGCAAAAACATAATTTTTCAGTTACATTCATCCAAACATAATTTCATGGAAATTGTTCTCTTTATTATAATTTACTAATTTTCCAGCTAACTTTCAACCTTCTGTCAACACTTCCGACAAGTCGTTGGTTCCTGACATGAGACTCTGAATATCCATCTTTGTTTCTTCTAGGGGGCCATTGCTTTGTTTACTATTTTTAGAAAATATAATAACTCATGAAATGAAAAATCAGAGTGTTTCTTCTGCAATTAATTATCTCATGATACTTTCTGATGCTATTCAATATACATTTTCAAGTTTTTAGCTAGAAAAAATTTCTTGAAGTTTAAATGTTACATATCCTAAAGATTACGGATTCAATTTCAATCTCTGTTGATTTTCAATCAATAAATTATTTATAAATTACAAACTTTTTCAAGAAACTGTTTCTTCTCCAAAATGTTGATTATTGAATGCTCATTTTATGAATTCAATTTTATATATATTCCTTCACGATACCAGTTGGGTATTTTAATCTCTATGATCTGTCACGTATAATTAATACATTCTTGCCTTCCATGATTTATAACGCAATAACTTGTTCCCCCATATTCTTGTTATTTTTCAATTTCCGTTAAAATACAAATTATGTGAAATATGCTGAAACATGTATCAATATCTGAGAATTTCCTTCCTTCGTTTATTCACATGCTTTCTCTATTATGCCAGTGATAGAGAATTAGTCGGAATTTTGAAGTTGTTATAAAATTCTTATGAATAGAATTATTAGATTAATTAATATATATCACATTTTATTGCAGACCATGGATGTTAGCATAACTACTTAATAACTTTCATGACTGTTGCTTGATGATTATTAATTAATTTTTATGTTTTTAATTTTCATTCATCTAGAAATTATGTACTTCGTCATTTAGTAAGGCCAAGCATTATTGAGATGCATGCTCTGAAATATATATAGTTATCATTCATACATATTCTATGAAGAAATGATGATTCCATTTACATTGCAAATATCTTTGTAAATATTTCATTCGCCGTCAATTTGATTACGAGTACTTCATTCCAGAGGCGAGGGAAACGATCTCATTTTACAGCATGTAAGGACTCGAATACTACTTGTTGTGTTTTATGTCCGCCCTTCAGTAATGACTAAACAGAAATTATAAAATATCTACTAACTTCTCACAAATATTTGCGTTCTTATAATTAAGACAAGATTTTGTTTTGTTTTTAACAGTTTCCTCACCATGTGGTCGTTGAGGTAGAGATGATGAAAGATTTGTTTCTGTTAGAAATCGAAGAACAAGATAGATTATTAGAATTATATTATATTATATTATAGAATAAAAAATTACAGATGAATGTTTGAATGAATTGTGAAAAATTACAATAATTGAAAAGCTTCAACGTCATTCTTCTATGTCGCAGCGCAATGTTGAACGCTCATAAACATCTTTGTACTTTGTAGTACATGCTATGTAGCAATATTGTTTACATACTGTACATTATACAATAACATTGTTTCTTTTATAAATAGTTTAATATAATTTTAAAATTATATTCATTATCTTTTCACAATATTTAAATCACCAAAATCCCTTCAGTTTTTTAATATGCAATAAATAATTTAAAAATAATAATTTATTTTATAATATTTCCAAATATATCGTAGTGTTTACAGAGTATATCATAGTGTTTCCATACACAATTAACTATTATTTATTCACTTACAAACCAATTCTTCTTCTCTATAGTTTAAAAAAAGGCCGACCTTCCAAAGTCGTTAGAAGTGTTTGACACCACTCTGTGGTTGAAAAGCACAAACTTTAGACTATTGCCTTTCCAGTTTTCTGTGTTGGTCGACTTCACTTCGCGTTCATTCGAAAAATGATGACGTTGTAACTTGTTCTGATATTCTTCTTAGAGAGCTTTCACAAGTTGCTAGAGTATCACCAAGTAATTCTTCAATAATTCGCTTTAGATGCAAATAAATGAAATATTTCTAAAAAGCGAATACACTGTCTTCGATCTATTTTTAATCCATATTTCTCTCGCCTTTCAGTTCTGCTCACCGTGCCAGTCGTTGGGATGGGGAGAGAAGCGCAGCCACGAACTACGTTAGCGCTAATCCCATCTTAGCAGTGGACTTCAAGGAGTTTGAGGGACTTGCCCATAGGAAGCGGATTCCAACTCCACGAACTTACCGGAGAACAGTAGATTCCATTCTTTCTTGAAATGATCTTTCTTCAATGACGATAAAAATTAATTGGTTCTAAGGAGAAGACAAAATAATTGAGAGATTGGCCTCAATGGTGAATCATTTGCATATTGTTTAATTTACACTTTCCATTTACTTGCAAATGAGTCTTCAACTTCAAAGGAGAAAATAATATTTCAATGAATAGGCACAGTTTTTGAGGTTTTGAGGTATTAGGAGGGGGGCATTTAAAGAAATGCCCATCTCCTAGTACCTCTGTTTCCTTACCACGACTAACGGGAATAACAAAGAGTTGCGCAAGTAGAATTTCATGACACACAATTAATGGTCAGATAAAAGCTTATTTGCTTGTATAGTTTACATTTTAGTTGTTTCTTTAATCAATTAAATCTTTAATATATTGGTTAAAGAATCAATTAAATGTAAACAATATAAGCAAAAGAGCGTTTATCTGACCATTAATTGTGTGTCATGAAATTCTACTTGCGCAACTCCTTGTTATTCCATTTAGTCGTGGTAGGGAAACATACGGGTTCTCTTCTCTTATCCAAATATCGAGTTGAGATTTTTCCATACTTCTCATTTTCTTTTTAAGAATAGTAAAGATTATTGTATAAAAAGGGCAAGGAGAATTTTGTAATACACACATTACACTAGTCTGCGGCCAAAAAATGTAAAGGATTTATTAGCTAATTATACTGTCTCTTGGTGTGCTAAAACCTAAAATGACTTCAATTTTTTATCACGTACAATTTTCTTGCAAATCATTGCTTTGATGTTTATCGAAAAAACGGAAAAATAACAGTAATTACTGTTTTCAGACAAAATCAGTTATTGCCATGGATTTATCCTTGTATCTGCTTCCTTATTATGCCTCCAACATCGACGTCGATGAAGTGTGCGATGACCTGCTAGGTTCATTCTTTCTGCAATGGTTTTATCATATTTATTAAACAGTATTTTCTTCAGTTGTCTTCACATTAGTGCATATACCTTTGCGTCTTGAAAATGCCTACCAAAGAGTGTGTTAATTCGCCGAAGTATTTCTGTTTCATTTATGGCAAATGTGCTAATAAAAAGCATCTCAGGTACAAGTGAGTTTTTGAAACAGACTATTTAGCTTACTTTGGAATAAAATTAGGCGATCAAGACAAAAAGTGGCCTCCTCAGTGCACAAAATCGTCGTTTGTGGTTTAAAAGAAAGAACGAACTGTTTCGTTCCAGAATTATTATGAAGTGGTGTGAGAAACGAAATTTCAAAAATGACTGCTACATCGTTTCAATCGATATATGAGATTATAACAAATAAAGCAATAGTGAAATTGTTTGTCCCAGCCTTGCGTATGCAATTCAGCCTGTTCCTCACGCCATCATATTATCAAAGTCACTGTCTAGTTTACACGATATTATATTAGAAATAGACGGCTTATTAACAGAATTTGCTGAAGAAGAATCTCACTCAGATTTTGAAGTGAAAGAGGGACCCTTCACTTTTATTTCGAAACAAAGTTCGTGAGGACCTTGGTAATAAATTTAGATCTTTCCAAAGAAGCAACGGAGTTGTTGCGGTCCCAGCTAAGAAGGAAAAAAAATACTACTACTGGATACATAATTCTTTTGGTACAGTTATAGTGAGAAAGAATTTGCTCCGTAGTTATCCAAAGGCCATTTCATTGACTGCTATTTGTAGTACGGTTCAGATATGTGCTTCAAATTCCCAAACATTTCTGAAGCCACATTGAAAGGGAATTTTTGTGGGAAGCAATATTCGTAAATTTTATACAATTAAATACTGTCTTTTTTTAGTAATTGTGGGGCTCAGAGGAAAACGAGGCTAAGTGAGATTTTTCATTCGCTGAGATATTTGCATTCAAAGTTAAACGTGAAAAACAAAATTCTATAAATTTTATTATAATTGTCTATCACATCACATTTGTAGGTTCTTGTCTTAGTTATCTTCTTATGTACTTATCATTTTCCAGTCTTTTTCAAAGTTTAAAATATTTCATTTTTAAATTTAATAGACTACTTTAGAGGAAAAGTAGTCCAAGTGACAAACAAATTTTCAACATCAATGTTTCTCAAAGATTACGGAGTCAAATTAGTCAAAGCATTAACAAAATGGATAATGATGATGTTTTTAAGGTAGTAAAATACTTTTTGCTTTGACAATTCAGATATATTATTAATATGATAACGTTTTCAATTATTTTTAATTTTAAGTGATGTAAGGATAACAAGAAATTGGTAACAATGAAAACTCTGTTACATTTTTACACTTTTTCCCTTTTTTCATTATTCATCTTCATCATACTCACTAATCAGTTCATCATCGCTACCATTTTCAGTAACACATTCACTGCAAGAAACGTTTCCTGTGTAATACTGAACAGAACATGATACAGAACTGTCCACTAAGGCCTGTGTTACACGAGCGTTGCACTGACGCGGAACGAACTATATAATGCCGATTGGCCAAGAGCGCTCGTGTGCCGTTTCGCATGAGATACTGTAACCCTTACTTATCTGTGGTTGATACCAACGCTACATTCAAATTGCGCGGGCAGTGCCATCTGCAAGAGGTTGGAAACCCCTATATGTATATATATATATATATATATATATATATATATATTAGATATGTATATATATATATATATATTAGGGACAACCAGTTACTGGCTCTCCGGTAACTGAACTTATGGTGAAGGGGGGTTAAAAAATAATTTCCCATTGAAATATAACGAGTCGAGTGAAAAAAAAGTATATATATATATATATATATATATATATATATATATTTCTGATATATTCGAATTGTAGTGTCTGTGCCGACCTACGCGGTGGGAGGCAAGATGAGAAGGCTTTGACCCACGAGAGAGGAGGTGGAAAAAGTGTGCTATTGGGGCGTGGTGAAGAAGAGAAACGGACACTGAAGCTGCTGGGCCTAGGTTTACGGGCGTCCATTTTCTTACACTACTTTGCCGTGGAAGAACCCGGATCTGCGCGGAGACGTGTATTCAGCGCCACCAGCCCGCTGACCGTCGCAAGCTTCGCGCCGTTGCGTGAGGCAAGGCACCGAGAAGAGGTCGGTAATAATCGTCTTTACAATATGTTTCTCCTTATCTTTTGCCACGCTCAGCAGTTGTAAGAGTCAGAACTTTTGATTCTTTTTCCTCTAACAGTGTTTAGTATATATTGTCTCAGTAAGCACCTAACTTATTTTTTCCCAAAATATAACTTAGCCTCGTTTTCGCCTGAGCCCTACAATTATAAAACGTCTGTTGTCTCCATTTTTAAAGAGACCTGTTCTTTAGAGAAAAAAATGTGTACTCCACTGAGATGAAATCTTTACTCAGTTATTGAAGCTGAAAAAGAAGCTTTGGAGTCGTTGAAGCAGGTTATTGATAGATACTAGGTAACACTAACGGTCCCGACTTCAAAAGCATCATGAAACGTATACACACAGCATTCAAAACTCAAGGTTTTAAAATGAGCATGAAAGTGTATTTCATGCATGAGCATACCCAAGTTGATTACTTCCCCGAAAATGTGGGGGACTCCTTTGCAAAGTATAACGAAGGATTCCACCAGAACTTAAGACATATTGAGTTGCATTACCACGAAAAAATGGGATATGTCTATGCTATGGGATTAATGCTGGAAGAAAAAGCGCGCACACTTCGGGCACTCACAAAAGAAATCGAACAGGAAGTATGAAGGAGAAAAGGTCTTACAAGCAAGTCTCGGAGATAAAAATACAAAAACTATATGGTTTGAGCTTAAGGACACAACGAAAAATTCATTATTGAAAACTCAATGATTCATATTTTTGAATACCCAAACTGAGTTCATATCCCAATTTTGCCGTTGCAAAAAAATTGTACGTGAGAAAGTACATCGGTTTACATTTTGGGTATCAGCAAACTGTGAAACATACGTATCTGATGATATGTTGCATGTAGTTTTCCAATTTTTTCCAGGCCCGTGTTATTATTCAAACGTAAACAAAGGATCAGCATTTCCACTACGCGGTTTAGAACCAGTTACTGGCTCTCCGGTAACTGAACTTATGGTGAAGGGGGGTTAAAAAATAATTTCCCATTGAAATATAACGAGTCGAGTGAAAAAAAAGTACGGCGAGTACAAAGTTCGTAGACGAAATTCGGAGTCGGAATTACCGAATCGGTGGACGGCGTCGGTAGCCGAACTTCTTAATCACGCTCCGTCATAGAGGCTAAACAATTCGAGGCACCAAGGGACCCTGGATGGGAGACCGTCTGGGAACCCCGACACTAACAGTGTGGAACTCCTGGCCGATAAGGATAAAATTACTCCTTGTTCAATGCCGTATAAAGGCTTGGAAAAATGTTACGAGCGTTTGAAAAAAAGGTATTGTAGGTGTATCTGGGCAACAGGTTATGATGATGAACATGCGCTAAAATGATAATGTGCTGGTAGCAGAACAATCTGAGCGCAATTTATGAACGCCTTAATTATATTAAAGCTACATATGTGCTATTAATGCTATATAATTATATAACATATATGCTATTGATGCTATATAATATTAGTACTATATAATGCTACATTCCTTAGACATTGCTTACAAAGATTCGTCATGTTTCTTTTGTTATGGCTTACTGCCACCGTAGCAAAAAATAATTTATTTAAAATAGTTCATGGTAAATAATGAGCTTCCGATATCTAAAAGTGACTTCCGAGTATTGTTTAGGTCGATAAAGGAATTAAAACATATTTCTTTATCAACTTTAATTTAAAAAATACATTTTCAATTAGCTGTGTTATACTTATATGCAGGATTGAAGATAACTCGAATAAATGCTTACCATGTTGTACAAACTTATGCCAACTTACCATGTTGCCAAGTACCAATGTACCAAGTATGCCAACTTACCATGTTGTACAAACTTCTCTTGGGATTAAGAGTTCGCAAGTATGTACTCTATACACGATTCATGTCAGCAGTAGCATTTAATTTTTTTAAATTTCTTTCAGGTCGCTTACTTGGTTATGTAGGGACCACTTTGATTGTTTACATTGGGGTAATTGTAAGAGGAACACGACACATAAGGACAACACAAGCACACACAAATATCCATGCCCAAGGCTGGATTTGAACCTGAGACCCTCGAGGCAACTACGGCCCTATAGTCTTAGTAACCGCGGTTATCGAGGCCGGCCTAGCAGTAGCATTTCCTTACCAAATTCTTTTCAAGAATGACCGTCGTTTCATTAGTCGTGGCAATACAGTTATATCTTTAGATCACTTGGCATCGCGGTACGTCACGTATTACATTCATTTGAAAGCCTGTGATTAGCCCATTCAATACGATTAACAGGTGGTACCTATGGTCACTGTGTTCAGTTAAATGCGTACTAAAGAGTAAGTGAGCTATTGACAATTCGAATCTGATGTGATGATGAATCTTCACAATCTTTATTCTATCACAGGGCAGAAGAAGTTATTTTATTCAGTAATGCAAGAAGCCTTTGGGTACGAAAAAGGTTTGCAAACACGTGTATCTTTACATTTCGGAGACGTGTGGTACTATAAATGAAATAAAGGTCTGGCGTTCTTAGTTCGTGGTGTGATTTGTGTCCTTAATTGCGATAACGAACTAGATCCTACTCTACTAACTATTCGAAACCGGCATCCCCTGTGCATCCCCGACCAACACTTCTTAGAGGGACAGGCGTCTTCCAGCCGCAGGAAGTGGGGCAATAAGAAATCTGTAATACCATTAGATGTTGTGGGCAGCACGCGCGCTACAATGAATATATCTATATATTAATATGAATAGATCTGGCGAAGTATTTTGAAAAGTTAGTGAAGTACGAGGTTAAGTCTATAAGTATCTTCTATTTAATTCTAATCGTGTGTTCAATGTTCAGCTGTGTGCACTTACTAGCCTAAAGATGATATTGTTTACTTCGCTTATAATAAATTACAGCATTAACGCTTCTTTAAGTTGTCTCGTCGTAAACATGGCTGCACCACTCCGTTTGCACAAAAAAAACAAACAAACAGGATTTCGTAATTTGTTTTTTTGTGATCTGTTTGTATACCAAAATCTGAAATTCTTACATTTTCAGCCTTGGCAATGAGTTTATGAGACTGCTGTACCATTAAAAAGCAGACAGACATGTAGGGCTGGTATGGATAGCCGAGGTTGCTAAGGCCGAAGCTCTGTAGCTGCCTCATGCCTGAAGGGTCGCGTGTTCGAATCCTGCCCATGGCATGGTTGTTTGTGTGTGTCCGTATACAATGTACGAGTGCCTCTACCGCTATACCCATAAGCTCAAAAACCAGTGGTATTTACAGTATGGCCTAGTGGTTGAAAAGCGACCTTAAAAACATGCAAGGCGAGAAAAGAGCAAGATGACCTGTCTCATTCACAACTGATTCCAATATTAAACAATGATTATGAATAGCCCTGATTATGAATAACATATGAGTGACTATAGATGAAGTGGCAAACCATATCAGTTTCTGGATATGAGAACACCAAGATTGGTAATCGAGAGACATTCTATGCAAGACAACGCGCATCCACATACCGCCACTCAAGTTCTTCACAATCTGTATTTCGAGGTGTCAGAGCATCCTGGATACAGATACGATCTTGTCACATTTACTTACTATCTGTTGGGTTCACTAAAAGATCCTTTAAGAAATCGAATATGTGCCTCCGACCTACACGAGAGGAAGCAGTGCAAACATGGGTTGTTGATCAATCGATTTTTTTTCTGAGGCTATTGGGAACTTGGTGCTATGATACATTAAGTACATCGAAAACTATTCTGCATGAAAGTGCATCGAAGTGCATTCTGATGAAAAATGATCTTGTTGTAAATTTTGTACTGATGTTGTAATTAATTATAAACAATGAGTGCGAATGCTATTGACTAACCCTCTAAATTTTTCCTGTTCATTTTCAGCATAATTCAGTTTTGGGTATTCTCCTTGTGCATTTCAATACAAGATAGGGTTATTATCAGTTATTAATTTAGGGTCTAAGGAAACATTTTTCAGTGGTATTTGAAAGCATATATTGGGGCAGTTTTTTTTAGGAAGATCAAACGCATTTTCTCAAGATTTTGAAATGAACCTATAATTAAGTGTAAATGAACAAATATCGAAAAGGATGTGGAGAATAGATGGATAACAGACTATTTCTTTAACATATAAATTAGAAATTCGTAAATCCGATTTGTTATTGACATTGCAATAAAAAAGACATATCAAAATACATTTATCATTGTTTATATTCATATTGAATATTTCAAGAACTCTGAATTTCTTTTATCGAATTGAATAAAATTCGCAATTACATCAAATCAATAATATGAAGGAAATACCAACTTTATTATTACATGCGTATTTTAAAATGTTTAAAGAAACGCCTTTTAATGTAAAATATTAAACAAGAGTTGTTGGTGGCTTTCTTGAACACTAAATCCTATTTGAATAAAACGTGTATAATACAATTTGATGTAAGTTGGTAGGATATGTGTTTTTTTCTTCTCCTAAATAGCTAAAGTGTCGACAGGAAGCATTCGATACAGCTTTAATGTGACCAGTACATGTTACGGCTTTTAAGTCCGAAATATGGTTAATTAGCAAATTAGCCGGTTTATTTGCACATTCGTTCGACGATTTGGATGAAGATGTATGAATAACGATGACAAGATCATATCGGACCTCATCCGACAAGTGTTGACATTAGAAACTCGCCTCATCGCCCGAGGTTTCATCGCCTCATCTCAGAAATGCGAAGGGAAGCGTCAACTGAGATTGATGAGATTAGGTTAGGACGTATCTACAGCATGTTTACAGAGTAGTTTAAAATAAATGTGACACATTTCTAAGGCATGAAAAGAGTTGAAAATGATTACTTTTTGGCAAGGAACATTTAGTAGGAAGTAGCATGTAATTGAGTTATATGCATTTACTGGCCCCACAGGTAACGATCACGGGTTCGATTCCCGACAGGGACAAAAATGGAGCTGAGGCTTTCTAATACAATTCATCTTGATTTCTATAGCCGTGTGACGAAAGCGTAGGCAGTGCAAATAAGGTACGATGATGGGAATACGTCATGCTCGCCACATGTTTCCCTTACCCCCCCAAACGTGGATAATAAATTTAAATAGGGCAAAGGCCTGAGTACATCGCTAGCTGAACAAGTCGAATTAAAAAGATTCTAAATGCCAAATACGTACATACTACGTATGCAGTTATACATACGTAATTTGCCCTCTATTTCGAGACACTCCCGTATGCAGAGTTGTTCCGCGGGAACATGAAATCTCTTTGACTGTGTCAGGACGTGACCTTCCTAACATCTGAGTATAAAAATTTGCCTTAAAGTCAAGAAAAATGTCACGTATCCAACTCAATTGCATGAAATTTTCCACTACATACTCATTGACAGTGGTCAACCATTTCGACTCCTCTACATGAGCTAGTTGCCTCTCACTATCTTTAGAAGATGCTCACCAGTAATTTGATTTCTGTTTATCATATAATATCTATTTCTCGACAGTGTAACGTACTTCTCCTACTCTAGCCATCTCTTGTCTAATGCGCCGACTTTAGTCCCGCCAAATGGAAATTAAAGAAAACGTAAATAAATAATGAGAAATATTCAATAGCATAATAACATTACATGATCTCAGATGTTTCACTCAGTTCACAAAATGGCCTTGGCAACATCACATGGATTACTTTCCACTAACTAGAACCAGATTTGCCTAGAACAAAAATAAGCAGTTGCTTAGGTGATACCGTCCATGGGAGGGGGGGGGCGGCACACGCCCCGGAAAAAAAAAACTTTATGAAACATCTGAAAAAGTCATAAAATATATTTATATGTATAAAATAATTGTTGATAAAATTTGGTACTGTGCTAAAATGTCCTTTTAAAACATTAAAAGCATATTTCGTAAATGTTAAATTAGTCATATTAAGTAAACATAAATATTTACAACTGCATGTATAAATTAAATGTTCAGTAAATGTGGAAAAAGTTTTTACTGAGGGGACCCAAACATGATTTTGTGCTTGGGGGACCCACAGTACCTAAATTCGACCCTGCCACTAACTCTCATTAACCAGTTTACTCGTGTGAGTAATTGTATAATCCTATATTAAATATACACTGTTTTCATGTCGTAGCATATTTCTCATTAGTTACTTATGTATATTTTAATTTCTGAAAGGTATAACACTAATGATAAAGAAAAATTCTAGAAACACGAATATTCAAATGTGAATACCAATTGTAAATATATTACAAGTTTGGTGAAAGGTTACTTCTTTTTCTCCTCCTCCAAAACATGCAAATTAATTCGCACATTCGCTCACACGAATAAATTATCATAAAAATAAAACATTTTTCTTTTTCAGCAAAATTGTGTGCAAGTGAAATAATTAAACTTTTTTTGAATGTCACCGCCGAAGCCATAGGCTGTATCTAGTCATAGGCGTCCATAATGTAAAATAGCTACATTTTAAAATGCGATACCCGGCAAATTGTGTGACTGGTTTTAATAATTTGCAACACTGATGGTTGCGTACAATAATTGCGCTTATCTTAGAAAATAGTTGTAAGCATTAAGGGTACATCTGGACTGGTTCTGCCGGCCTCAATAGCCGAGGTCGATAAGGCTGGAGGGCCGTCGATGCCTCGGCTCGAAGGGACGGTGCCATTCAAATACACTATCCATTGAGGTTTGTTTCATAGGCAATTGACAGTATACAATGGGAAGAGGATAATCATTTACTATAAGTAGAAATAAATAAATATTCGTGGATAGCATAAAATGAAAAACAACCGCAATGGTTCGGTTGTGAATGTACACCTACTGTGCCAACAGTTAACTCCTTGTGATTCACAGTTCTAATTTTTATATTTCTTTGCTTAAAATGAAAAGAAGGGAAAGAGAGCAGATTTCGTATACTTACTGGAGCGCTGGTTCTTAATGAAGTAGAGCTGTAGTCTTTCTTTGAAAGTGTTTTCGTTTACATAGTATTCCACACGAACTCTGAAAAGAAAACACACTACATTAATAACATGTAATTTAATTCTCACATATACACATGGAAGTAAATTTTCATGATTCTACAAAAATAAAAAAGTTTCTGTTTGCAACGGCAATATTGTCAGACACAATCGTAATAAAATGTAAAATAAACATTCCATATACACGCAAATTAGTTTGTATATTATAAAATCGCGTTCATGAATCTTCTATCATTGAGCGACAATATGTATTAAATGAAAAAAGGCAACCTTCAAAAAATCTAGGATTCAATTTCAAACCTACTTCCGGAAAAAAGTTCGTCTTTAAAACCAAGGGCACGACTAATCTTAGTTCCAACATCTTATAGAAATATATATATATATATATATATATATATATATATATATATATATATATATATAGAGAGAGAGAGAGAGAGAGAGAGAGAGAGAGAGAGAGAGAGAGAGAGAGAAAGAGAGAGAGGAAAGAGGGAAAGAAACAGATAAGGAGAGGGAAATGCAAAATAGAATGCAAGGATGGAATTATGAAAAGAAGATGAAAGGTTGGGAGAATGAAAGATAATAGGAGAAAGAAGAAAGGGAAAGGCCAGGATAAATGGACGTGAGGGGAGGAGAAGGAGAGGAGCGAGGAAAGAGAAAGGAAATTTTCAGTTGAAAAGAAAGTGAAAAGGAAGAGAACGACGGCGGAAAGAAAAGATGCACTTTGATTTGTGCATTAAAATGTACAGGGGGCGGGCTCTGCCTGCCTCTGCCGCCTCGCCAGCGATCGTCAACATTCTCCAGAGCACCCGCCGGAAATTCGTTAGATAGGACTCCTACTTTCTCTTGGGAGGCTCATTGCTACACATTATTTGCATGATGAAAACCGGAAAAGTGGAAGTCGTGCCCAGCTTCATCGTCAACTTCTTTGCTATTGTAATCTGTAAAACGTTCTTCACAAGAAGTGAAGCAAACATATAAATGACGGAGTTGAGGTATCCGCATTCAAAATCGACGAACTTTACAAAAAAATGCGTTAGTACCTAACTTCCTTGTAAACAACTCTTGAATAAGTTTATTTTTAACATTTACTTGCCTCACTAAAACATTATCTTAAGATCTGAGTGTTATAGTAATAAGATATTATTTATACGTCGACATTCGTAGCATCAGTTCAACAGATAAATAGCACAACATCGTAAAGCAGTGATTTCATTAGAAGCATTTTTTATCTTTTCAATATAGTGTATTGAAACAGTTTCTCTTAAAATTAGTGGTATTTATTAAGGCAAAGAAGTTTTACGTGTAAAGAGATTGGAGTAGACCCGTCACAACAACTAATGGGAGTTATTTGTGAATGTTAATACTATCTCCTTTTTTGTCGAAGTGTATCTTTATCTTGTCACTAGAACATTTTCGTATATATGAAGCGCTACGGGCAGTCACAATATAAGAGGCACATTGACAAAATTGAGATATTAACATCTAGGAATTATGGGAGGCTTTCTGTAAGTAACAGTGTAACAGTAAGAAACGTCGGGCAACAGTGGCTAGTCTCTTTAAGCAATACTTTTCGAAAATTTCTGCCGATGTCTCTAAGAGTCTTCAGCCACAAAATTCAACATCAGACGTTTTCCCAAAAATTTTAGACACGCTCTTTGCTTCCGAAACGTCTTCCAATGCAATTCTCAAATTAATCGGTAGACTAAAAAATAATTATTCGGCAAGATGAATTTCAAGATTGTTTGTTAAAGATTTGTTCGCCTGCCATTATACACCCATTAACTCACATATTGAATGTATCCTTATGCACATGATTTTTTTCCAGATATTTTAAAAGAGCTAATAGCCATATTTTCTTTTCTTAAAGATGTCCCTCATCCATGAATCAAAACGAGGCGTCTATTGGAATACTTTTAGATCTTTCAAATGCTTTTGACTTCCTGACCAGTGAAGAATTTTCCGCGAATACGCAGCCATCGAATAAATAATGTGCTTGGGCGCAGGCGCCTCAGTGGACGGCGCCCCGCCCCCGCCCTCGCCGCCGGGCGTCCCTTCTCCTCCCCTGCTCTACACGACGGGCCGCCTCCGGGGCAATTATCTCAGCAACCGTTCGCAGCTGCACTAGCAGCCTCTGCGAGAGGAATAGATGGTGATGCCTCAGGCGGAGCGGAAGAGCGGGGCGGAGCGGGGCGGAGCGGGGCGGAGCGGGGCGGAGCGGGGCGGAGCGGGGCGGAGCGGGGCGGAGCGGGGCGGAGCGGGGCGGAGCGGGGCGGAGCGGGGCGGAGCGGGGCGGAGCGGGGCGGAGCGGGGCGGAGCGGGGCGGAGCGGGGCGGAGCGGGGCGGAGCGGGGCGGGGCGAGGATGCTGCAAGGGATGACGATAGGCGTCAACTGCCAACGACGGCAGTGGCGGTGGCGGCGACTGCGACGGCGGCGTCGGGATCGTCAACGCCCACGAGTGAGCAGCAAAGGCCCCTGGGGGTACTGAAGGGCAGCGTCTCGAGAGCAGAGGCGTCCCGGGGGAACGGATCAGTCGAGTGCCTGCTGTCACAAACCGCCCTGTGCGAGGCAACATTCAGATATTAACACGAGGTGCTCGCATTACAATGATCAAGGTAGAGCGACGATACGAGCCAAAGTGAGAGCAGTGTATTATTTGGCAGGGATGTAGAAGCAATATGACTATGCCAACAATGGTTATGGTGCGTTTACACGAATAGACAAAGTCTCCTAACTTTCATGAAGTTAGGAGATTAACTCTCTTAGATGGCTTTACACGATTCGAAATATCTCCCGAAACGCGTGTCTCCTAGCATGCGAGAGAGCCGTTTCCTGAGATATCTCCAGAAAAGTATAACCTTGCTGTTTACACTTGATACAAATGTCTCTAGATGTTCTCCGGCGCAGCCATGTTCAGTAAGCAGAGGCGAGCAGTTTGAGGTTAGAATGTGACAGCTCTTACAGCTGCCTTTCACAATTTTGAAAATGCGGAGGAAAAGAAAGACACAAGTGTGAGTGATTTTGATTTCTTGAGAAAAGAAGAGCTGAGTATTTATAAAACTTTGATGGCGGAAGTGCAAGAAAAGGATTTTTTTTAAAATATTTATTTGCTACCTGTTCAATTGCATAACATTTTTTCAGAGACAATAAAATAAAACAAGTTTTAATTTACGGGCGATTAAAAATAATTTTGGAAAACGTGGTCAGAGTCCAGGATGAGGAAAATTGTTTTGACCTAATGTAAAGGTTTGAAAAATGGGTGAAGTTGATAATTTGTTTTAGAAACTTTTAGTGAATACGATAAGTGTAGTACGATTAGTGTATAAACGATTTGAAAGAATCAATTTTAAGTTCTCTGTAAATTTTATTATGATATAAACTAGGAAAGATGTAAAATGTTGCGAAGAAGATTATTCTGAATTATTTGAAATTTGAAGTTTGGTAGTAGAGGCCTTATAGGACAGGCATATGAAAAAGAAGGCCTAATTATAGTTTTATATAACAAAAATTCACAATTAATCCGTAATATAAAGTTTTATTTATTAAAGGATGTAATAAAAATATAATATGATTATTATATAGGATAATGAAGTCATGTACAAAAACTTCGTAACTTCAGAAGGATTTGATTTTTTATTAGAAAAATCTCACACAATTAAAAAGAAAGAAAAGTGGAAAAGTAGTTATTGCTGAAACAGACTTTGTTTGACGGTACGGCGGTTTTTGACCCCAGGAGTTACATACAGTTCTTTGTCATTTGTATTTATAATTTCTCAGTATATAATTTCCCACAAAGAACAGAAATCCACCGACCATACTGGAACGCCGCACAGACAGACGCGGAAATGCTAATCGAGCACGTGAACACAGAATATACAAAGAAAGTAGTCTTCCAACTTCAAAAGAGAGAAGTCTTTCAAGTCTCTTTGAATACTATTTAACTCCCAGGAGATACGATTCCTCATCGATGCCGGAGTCTTTACGGCGCGTTTACACGGAGAGAGTTTTCTCTCCTAACTTTCCGGAACTGGTTAGAAGACACGTGTAAACTCTCAGGAGAGCGATCTTCTCTTCGGAGACATGACGTCACAAGAGATTTTCGAAGTCTCCACAAGAGAGCAGTGTAAAGACTGTGGTATTGATGAGGAATCGTATCTCCTAGGAGATAAATAGTATTCAAAGAGAGTTGGAAGACTTTTTGCTCTCTTGGTATAATATGTGTTCACGTGCTCGATTAGCCATTCTGCGTCTGTCTGTGCGGCGTTCCAGTGTGGTCGGTGGATTTCTGTTTTTTGTGGGAAATTATACATGGCAATTATAAATACAAATGACAAAGAACTGAATGTTATCTCTTGTGGCCAAAAACCGCCGTACCTTCAAAACAAGTCTCTTTCCGCAATAAATACTTTTACACTTTACTTGCTTTTTAATTGCGTGAGATTTTTCCTAATAAAAAATCAAATCCTTCTGAAGTTACAAAGTGACTTCATTATTCTTTAAAATAACATATTTTTATTACGTCCTTTAATAAATTATAACTTCAAATTACGAATTAATTGTGAAATATGGTTATATAAAACTATAATTATGCCTTCTTTCTTTTATATGCCTGCCTTATAAGGTGTAATGCCTCTACTGCCAAACTTTACAAACATCAAATAATTTAAAATAATCTCCTTCGCAAAATTATTTTACGGAGATTATTTATATTACACGTAGAGATGACGTCACAAGAGATTTCCGAAGATCGCTCTCCTGAAAGTTTACACGTGTTTCCTAACCAGTTCCGGAAAGTTAGGAGAAAAAACCCTCTTCGTGAAAACGCGCCTTTATGGAGAGCGTGGAGATTGTCGGAGAATCTGGACACCGCGGTGATTTTATTGCCTCAAGACGAACCCTCTTTAAGTGCTGTTCTAGGGAAAAGTTCTACCTAAGAACTCGGGAAAAAATATAACCATTATTAAACAGCTTCGATTTTGACAAAAATGCAAATATTTCATTGTGTTGATCTGCCTATTCTCAATCTGCGCGTACTCATTCAATTCTCATACTCAGTGCGTCACTGCTTATGACACAGCTGCGACAGTTAGGCTGCAAAGAAGAGACCGTCTGCCGTTTAATTCACGCAGGAATGAAACACATTACATTAACCACAATGATTTTTTTTTGGTTCTCCTTTGCAATACTGACAGTCACAAATTCTAAGTTATTATTAAAATTTCCCTTGATTTCAGCCACTGCACTAGCGCGTTTACTGCGCCGCCAGCCCTCAATTCCCGTTACAAACATTCTCGTTATCTTGTCCGGCGCTCGTGCTACAGCTGTGTATGCCGACCTCCGACCTTTCCGTCCTCGCCGCAGCTCCTGACCTTGGCCCAATTCCGGCCGCATCGTCACTTCGCTCCCTCGCAGACCAGCCGTCCGCGAAGTCGCTCGAAACGCAGTCTTCTCTCTCCTGCCTCTAGATCCACGTCCAATTTTCTTTCATCTTGCTTCTTGGCGACGCCCGGCAGTAGAATCCTCGCCTCTTCTTCTTTCTTCGCCGCACTTCCTATGTCGCACGCCGACGCGTGTTTCAAAGTCCTTTCGCGTCTTTGCTAGCGACATGTCGGTATTCTGGCGTTCTTAACAACACTTCTTACTCGTGTAGCTAACTGCACAGTTCTACTGACGCCTCGCAACAGAACAAAGTTCTCGCTTTCGCGGCCATTATTTAATAATTTGCAACGTGCAAATGACATTCGCACGCGGGCGTGAACGAGACGACGGGGCAAGTCAGAAGCAGACGAGGACGTGAGGTGCCGTGTAAGGAAGAGGGAAGACGACGGAAGACAACGCGGAACGCAACGACCGAGGTGGAAACGGTGTGCGCCGAAGCAGAGGACAGCTTACACGGGCGAGGCGCCTTGAACGCCGCCAAACGACCGCAGGCGAGCGCCGCCGTCGCGAGCCAAGGTTGGGCTACGAGACGAGCAGCGAGCGGTGCAGTGTGTCCCGGCGAGCGGCGCAAAAGCGCTGAAATACAGGTCAACGCCCCGCGACCGAGGGAGAACTTATTGAAAAGGAACGTTTCTATGGAAAATAAAATAGTGAATGAATCTAGTAAAAACCAAAAATTGCTGTCGTTTGAAGCAATTTGCGTGCAGAACTGTAATGTAATTTGTGTTTAATTTATGTGGTTCATAGTAATAATAAATTGTTTGAGAGTTACGTAATTGTTCACATTTTTGTTAAATTTGCTTTGGATTACATGTTGAAAACTTGAACCCGGTGTCACTGGGTAAATTAAATAGAAATTGAAGTAAATTTCATGAGTAAGCTGATGGACAGGACTTTCCAAAGATTAAAGTATGCGCAAAGACGTGAATGAAGATTTCATGCATTCTTAAAAAGTGAGAGGTACCGTTTCTGCCCGCTTTTTCTTTTATTTGTGTGTGTTCAGTGTAATCAGCTAAGTGGTTTGAAAATATTAAATCCAGTTCAATTGATTTATATGTAATTGTTTGGATTTCATCTCATCACCCAAAAAGATCCCACAGCCCTGAGTTATCACAAAGTTCGCAAGAGAATATTTGTGAATTCCCAACAGACGCCTAGGAATTGCTAGGCGGAGGATTTTCGTCAGAATATATTTTATTTATACACACCAACGAAACAGCCTTATATGGGTTTATACGGTCCACAATATGAAGATAATTTTAAATTACCGCGCATAAAGCAATAAGCGTCATTGAATAAACGTAGAACTAAGGGGAAATAAGAGAGGTAACTTCTACGTCATAAGACGAGTGGCCGGACGTGTCCGCTCCTTCTTCTTATCTTGGCAGCGGTACAACTCGATAACACCGCTGCGAGTGCGGTTTTTTGGGCTTCAAAGAGTGTAAATTCGTGTAACTCAAGCTGTGGAAAAAGAACCTGCCCAGGAACGCTGCGCCCCTACCACATTACAAAGAGACCCGTCTGTCGCGCATTCAGTTCAGCAAATCTGCAGTCGACACTTACAGAAAATTGGTAGCCAACAAGACGGCAACAACGCTTCAGCCCGCGCCCCCGACGCCGCCGGCGCCACTGACTCCATCATCAGAGCAAACTCCGTCTCCAATAATAGGTAAATCAGGCCTGCGGAAATGCACCGTGTCGTTTTTGAAATGTAATTCTAGTGTTCGAAAGTACTATCTCGAAACTGTGAGTTGTCCGAGCTTCTCGGTGCATCAACAAATAAATGCTACCGCTTTATCAACACCGTGTGCACTCTCAAATCTAAATTCTTGTAATATTTCCTCTCCTTCCGAGAACATGGCGGCAACTCAGACAAACACACCGAAAACCAATGCAAACTCTCACGTAGATGCAATCGTAGTGATCGTGGGAAATAATAATGCAATCTCAGCTAGCAGTGAGGCAAGTAAAAAAAGATGCCAACAATGAAATAACCAATGAAGACGGCTTCATCCCGTACAATTTTATTTTTCGACCACATTCTGCTCCATCGCTTCCCAAAGTGGCGACTACCAACCGGTTCAAAGAGCTGCAATCCCGATTGCCGAGTGAACTAACTGAGAAAATAAAAAACGTGGAAAGTGAATCACCAAGAGAAAATTCTGACAAATCCAACAGTCACTCAAACGCTCGCCAAGGCAGTAGTAAACTCAACAATGCTTTTCCACAAAAAACGGAAAGAAGGCCCAATCAGCTGTTTTTCTTAGAAAAACAGGCTATCAATAATATAGACGAGCTAATGAAGTATATACAAATTGCAAAAACCTCTCAAAGTAATATCACCCAGAATGAAGTCATCCTTAAACAAGGATCATTACCCGACCACGCCAAAATTGACTAACTCCTACGCGGAATACAAAAAGACACGCAACTGAAATATTACTACCGCCGCGCAACAGAGAAGCGCAGCCATAGATTAATTATACGCTGCTAGGTCAAGACAAACCATGCGATAACATTAAAGAAGAAATCGAAACACATGGCATTAAAGTACACCACATTGGAAAAAAAAAGAAAAATCGGTCCGTAAACCACCAACACCTCACCAAAATGCGCGACATAAAATACCTGGGCAACATCCATTTTGAAGAGCCAAAAAATTAATATCACATCCCCAATGCACTACCTGCCTCACATGGGGGCACACAAAAAACGGTTGTAGGCGAGACCCCCGCTGCATGAGCTGCGCAGGCGAGCACGCAACAATGCACTGCCCAGTAGTCGGTAGAGCAAATTCCCCTCCTAAGTATTATAACTGCAACAAGGCTCACACAGACGACTTCAAACAATGCAAAGTTTACCTTCGCGCCCAACTAACCCTTATGCAACAAATAGAAAAATTACGCGCGGCACGTGAACAACGCAATAACGACCATCAACAGCCGCTGGGGTCTACAGGTTTCCCTCTGCAACAATTTACCGAGGCGGCCATCAACAATGTTTGGAACTAACAAAACACCACTAAAGAGTCTCAACAATTAAACAGCTCTCTCACTGATCTGAAAGAAATTGTAGACCTATTAAAGTTAACCTTGTAAAAATTGCAACAGCAATGAAAACCGCGACCGAAATAATGAAGGCCCCCGGCGACAAATTAACAAAAGTTCTAAACGCATTTCTGACTATTGTACACGCTATTTAAGTGGCTACAATCGCCAAAAATCGATTATACCACGTCGTATCATGGAACACCAATGGTACTCTCCTCCATATGAAACCTCTTCTTGAAAAAATCTGTAATACAATATTCAAATTCATCTCCTTCGATAAACGTTTCTCTCTGGTAGCCGTAACTTCAGTCTGCGAGGCTACCATATTTACAGAAATGATAGAGCAACCGGCAGACAGGGCGCGGCGGGACGTCCATAGCTGTGCAACGAGCAATACCGCACACAGGCATAAATACTCCCACTCTCACACATCGAAGCAACAATAATAGACGTAGGCACGGCCAGCGTTCCAGTCAATTTCATATCTGTTTATAAATCGCCACAATTTCAGTTAACAGAAGACGACCTGACGGCCCTAATAAATAAAGGGGCAAATGTAATATTGACGGGTGATCTGAATGCCAAAAGGCTCGATGGGGATGTCGCCGAAACTCAACAGAAGGGAATAAATTGAAAAATAAATATTGCAAATTCCCAACACCCATTCAACCTCCCTCCGGCTTCACCCATCACTTAAATTCACTCCCGTACGTTATTTTAGATTTAGTCATTCATTCTTCTGGCTCGTCTCCCACACTTCCGCAACCTCTAAATAAACTCGAATCCGACCACCTACCCATCCTCTCTGCCCTATACCTCGTAGCGAATCCATATACCCTCTGTACTAAAATAATTAACACAAGCTGGCGTGAATATAAAGAGCGACGGGCCGTGAACTTCAACCGTGTAGTCAACAATTAAAAATCCCAGCTGACATTGACATCGCTCTCAATAAATTCACATACCAACTAAATGAAGCCTACAAAATAAATTCAACAAACCCCACCAAAAACCACCTCAAAATAAAACAACCCCACCGAAAACCATCTCTCACCGCTCTCGAAAGAAATAATCAAAGCGCAGAGACGATACTATAGAACAAGAGACAAAATCGACAAAGCATCTTTACAAAAAATACGACGAGAATTCCAAGACAGCAATTCAGGGGCGACGAATGGGAAAAATTCCTCAAGCGAGCTGACATTAAAGACAGGACAGACATATGGAAAGTGCAGAAACAAATACGAACACCGACTATACCAATATCAGCACTAAACAGCCCAGACGGCGGGCCACCTACCTACGACCCACCGCGAAAAACCATCATTTGTACAGACAGTACAGAAACGCTTCACTCCCGTCAACAGTTCAACTGACGTGATCGACCCCTCATGACACTACGTGCCAACTACCACCGCTCCACAACAGTGTTTTCCCCGCAGACGACACCGACGGAGAAATATTACAAATTTCGGAAGAAGAACTGGATTTTTTTTTCAACTTTCCCCCCGCCAGTAGCCCTGGCGAGGCGGGAGTTTATTTAGTTATTGGGGTACAATATACGCCGCAGCTCTATGGCTTATGCGGCAAAGAAGGGGGCAGAACTTACTAACTTATTTCTAACTTAACCTATGGATGAAGCCGCCACTTTGGCCGGCAACCTAAGATTAACACAAGTCTTTGTTCTTCTTCATGCTTTATAGTATTTGTTTTCTTGGGTAAACTGGAGGGAGCGGTAGCATCACTAAAAACAAACAAAGCTAGCGGGCCCGATCGCGTAAACGGAAAAAACTTCCGCGGAGTGCCATCAAAACTCTAATACAAATCCTAAATGCATTTCTATTATTATTTTTTATTAATTTACGGCAAAATAAGTTAAAAACTGTGTCTGACATGCTATGGGAAGAAATTAAATTGAAGTTACATTTATGTCAAGAAGAAAAACAAGGGGCCATCTCAGCATTTGCTCGAGGATCAGGGAAACTGGACAAAAACCTGATTGAGATGAGGCTCATTGACCCAGAAGCTGAAGTACAATACTTGTTACATATTCTTTAGAATCATACAATCCAAATGGTAAATAATACACTAAATGGTATTGTTAAAATTTATATTACTTTCCCTTTAGATGCTCGTAATAATCTCTAATTGTACACATAGATAGAGTTGAGCAGCAGAAAATATTTTACTTGGGATTTTTGTATCGAAATTAATCGTTTAATGTCATCTGGCAAAGGGTTGTAAAATATTATTCACGAATTGTGTGTGAATTTTTTGTAGTGAGCTGTGGATACTGCCACCTGATGAATATGATTACTACGTCGAGTGTCGTAGCTATAGACATCAGCGTTTGCTGAAAATATATTTCCGCTCTTAAATAAGTCATTCTTGACAAAAACCACTGAGCCATATATGAAGAGACAAGGTAATGGTAAGAAACTTATATTAATAAAGAGAGGCCTATAAGAATCACGTGGGTGGGATTTGTTTATTATTCGTACAATTCTTCTTTGTAATTTAAAAGCCTGGGAGCTATAAGATGCATTTCCCCAGAATATTATGCCATATCACATTCGCGAAATATACACAACGAGCAGTATGGAGGCTGACTGTTCCGTCCACGACACAAAGCCCTCGCGCTAAGGCGAGTGGTCGCTCCCTCCCTCCCTCCGGAGGCGGCGCTCCCGCAGGGTGCTCCCGCCGCACCCATGCCGCACCCGCGCCGCCGGCCCCTCCCCCGAACGGCGCCCCCCCCCCAACCGCTTTCCCGAAGGGCTGCTGCCTTCTGGCTGGTAACGCCACTTTCACTTGTGCCAAGAGAGACGGGCGAGAACCACCGCGGGAGGCACAGGCCACACCGCCGGCCTAAGGCCTTTCCGCTGAGCAGTTTCCGCGTTTACAAGCAACGCTCATGTTTTGCGCTTCGCGCACGTAAACCCGCTGCCTTCGGCACGTGTACTTGTGAACCTGCCATCGGCGGGTACTACATCGGACAGACCCGACTCACACCGTCAGCCACACCGCCGGCCTAAGGCCTTTCCGCTGAGCAGTCTCCGCGTTTACAAGCAACGTTCATGTTTTGCGCTTCGCGCACGTAAACCCGCTGCCTTCGGCACGTGTACTTGTGAACCTGCCATCGGCGGATACTACATCGGACAGACCCGACTCACACCGTCAGCCACCTGCCGGCGAGAGACTGTTTGTGCAAAAACCACATACTCCTGCTGTTAGGGCCCACCTAGGGCCACAGGGCAGTGGCCAAGCTGCTGGACAGACTCTCCGACCAGCGAACTGTGTGGGACGCCGGCATTCCCGCTTCGCCCGGGAGAGGAGCAGCTCTGAGGTCAGGTATTCGGCAACGCCGTGTGCCCATGGACGTGTAGTGCAACAAACGTTCACTACGTCACCATCACGGAGAGAAGCAACAATGACGTAACAACGAATATCCATTTTGTACAATTCATTTGCTTTCATTACTGTAAATTAACATTTCATTTATCATATCATCCCATTCACGTAGACTAGAAATCTAATATCAATAAAACGTATGTGCAATGAAATTCTTATTAATTCGTCATCATCCGCCTCCCTTCTTAACCAGCGCCATCCCTCTCCCCCCCGGGCACCTCACGGCCCGGTGCGGTGTAAAAATTTACTTTGTATAGAGAAGGGCCTTTCAGTCCGCCAACGCCCCCCTCCCCGTTCCAGGTAGCATTCCCCCTTCTCTGTACAAGTTGGTCCTCCGTCCTGGATGTCGGAGTTTGACAATTTTTCTTAATTTCTAATCATTGCACATACTTATTGACCTTTCAGTGTTTTAAACAGCAGTAATGTGTTCTATCTTGAGCAGTATAATTTGTGTTAATGTGGTCACTCGAAATTCATAATCCAAATTCTTTGTTTTGAATCAAGTTCTTGCCAATGTGTAGATCAACTTATTAATGTGATGAACTTTTTTCAGTGAACATTCGCTCTGTAATAGACTAAGCAAGCTCATTTCTGTCATTTTCAGTGTTAAACCAGTTCTATTTATTAATTTTTGTTTGTGAAAATCCATTCAATGTTAATTTTTACTCGAGTGTTAAATCAATTGTTATCAAGTGTTAATTTTGCTTTGTTAGTGAATAAGTGTAATTGTAAGTTGCGTAGTTGTGGTATGCGTGTGTTCATTGTGTTCCAGGAATGCAGGCTCCCACACAGTCCTCGATCGATTTCTTAATTATATTTTTCTAGGTTATTCACGTATATTGAAATCATACTAATCTCTTTCCGTTTATTAAGTAATCATGGCAGACAAACTCCGGAAAAGACTTGAAGCCGCATGTGCAGCGGCAATTAAACTTATAGACCACCAGGCAATTTTTATTCAAAATTTCAATGTAATCGATGACGAAACGTATGAGCAATTAGTTTCTCGTAAGGAACGCATCCTCGAAGTGTGGCAAAATTATAAAACAGATTCCAAACAGCTTGCAGACAATTTTCCAGATGCGGAACAAGATTTTGCATTTGAAGACAGATATTTCTCATTGATTTCTAAAGTCAATGCATTGTTAAGAAAAAGTTCTGCGATCTATGAGACTACACCTGTGACAGGTTCACGTTATTCACAGGAAATGCCGTTCAGCGTAGTCAGGCTTCCTGAGCTCCCAAGTCCCCAGTTCTCCGGCCGCGATGAGGATTGGCAATCGTTCAAAGATCTCTTTACTGCACTAATTATTCAAAACAAAAATGCGACAGAAATGGAAAAAATGCAATATTTAGTTCAAGCACTTCCTTCAGAGTGCAGACCAATTGTGTCGCAATTTCCCAATGAGCCGAATAGTTTCGTATTAGCTTGGAACGCGCTAAATTCGCGATACCAAAATCCGCGTTTACTTGCAACCGCCCACATCACCGCCATGAAATGCCCTCCAGTGTTGGATTCAACCAATCCACACACATGGCGACAGTTTGTTGACCATTATCAAACCCACGTATCAGCTCTCGACAACATAGATTTACAAGTTCCATTGAGTGAATTACTAATTCTCCATCGCATTCTTGCGCATTGCCCACACGCCGTGGTGCAAGAATGGGAACGAAATGCGCCATTAGATAAAAATCCACAACTAAGGGATTTTTACAATTTTTGTGAAAGACAGTACAAAATCGCTGCCATTAACAATGCCGGTACGTCTGCTCAAAATAGTAAACCTCCCCGTGAACTCAAACAAAGTGTTCCCCGTACTTGGCATGGGCCATCTAAATCTAATCTAAGTGCAACCAACAATACAGGGAACAAATGTTCATTTTGTACTAGCGTGCACTTACTTCATCAGTGCCGCAAATTCCGGGAAATATCGCAAGAGGCCAGGTTTTCCCATGTTCGTGAACAACGGCTGTGCCATAATTGCCTTAAGAAATATTCTAAAGCGCATAATTGTTCGGCATTCACATGTCGTCAGTGCAACGCTAATCACCATACACTATTACATGGTTACTTTGAATCTAAAGTGAATGTTGCTGTTTGCCACGCCCAGTCGCCGGCACCAGGAAACTACGCGCCTTTCCCTCCCCCACGCGGCCAACAGCGCCCGCCTGCGGTTCTCGAAGGAGGAAAATTGTCGCCAGGTATTGTCTCGCAGCCACCGGGCTACCGCACCTCTATGCAGAGTGCACCCGGCGGTCATTCACAGGAATTCTGGAATTCCTCGCCGGCATCAGGAAACTACGCACCTTTCACTGCCCCTTGCGGCCAACAGCGCCCGCCCGCTGTCCTCGAAGGAGGAAATTTTTCGCCAGGTATTGTCTCGCGGCCACCGAGCTACAGCACCGGGACGCAGAGTGCACCCGACTGTCATTCACAGGAAGGTAGGACTTCAAGGGGTGCTCAAAATAGTGTTGCCAATTCGCCCGGGAGAGCTGTAGAAAGTAATTCTAACAGCTCCGACGCCGTGCAATCTCAGCCGTCGGCACGCGTGAATTCGTTTAATGCGAATGTAAATCTTTTTTCGAGCCACCTTACACCATGTCTGTTACCGACCGCTGAAATTCTGGTAAGCGATCGCTGCGGTAATCTGCATGCATGCACTGCCCTGGTGGATAGTGGTTCAAATTGTAATTTAGTGTCGGAGGCGTTGATCAAGCGACTTGACATTGCTAGTACAGCGGGATCGGTTGAAATCAAAACAGTAGGTTCAGGTACTACGAGCTCGCAACACATTGCATCACTCATGATAGCTTCTCGAATGACTAAATGGCATTGCCAGGAAGAGTTCATAGTAATGCCTGCCATTACCACAGACCTCCCGCCGGTCACATTTGCTTGCGGAGAGTGGAATGTACCACCAAACCTTCCGCTTGCGGATCCACTTTTCAATGTCTCAAAATCCATTGACATTTTACTCGGCGCCGCTATCGCCGCCGAAATCATTTTAACGGGCAAAATTTCATTGTCAAAGGGAATGCCTATTCTCCAGAACACCGAACTGGGATGGGTAGTGTCTGGAAACATGCCGTTAACCACTGCAAACGCGCATGGGTGCGCTGTGATATCTAATTTCACGTATTCGATGGAAAAGATCTCACAGCAACTGCAGAAATTCTGGCAACTCGAAGAGGTACCAACTAATGTTCCATTATCCCCCGAGGAACAATTTTGCGAGAAGGTATACACAGAAACGACGTCACGCGCCCGAGACGGACGGTATATTGTAGCCCTTCCGTTCAAACGAGACGCACCGAAGATAGGGTGCTCTCGTGCGCGCGCTTTATCCCAATTTTATGCGCTCGAATCAAAACTTGCAAAGGATGATGCCCTTGCAAACCAATATAGGGAATTTATGCAGGAATATATAAGCATGGGCCATATGCAACAGGCTCCACAATCTCATGGGAAATCACCTGTTTATTACATCCCACACCACAGCGTGGTGAATCCTGACTCCAGAACGACGCGGTTACGCGTCGTGTTCAATGCGAGTTCAAAGACCTCTACAGGCTATTCCTTAAATGATGCACTGTCTGTCGGCGCAACAATTCAACCGGATCTTTTCTCCTTAGCGTTACGGTTTCGCACTCATATTGTCGCCCTCTCTGCAGACATTGCTAAGATGTACCGCCAAATTCAGGTGTATCCTAGGTTTTATGATTGGCAACGGATTTTTTGGCGTCCGGAGCCACAGCAACCAGTCAAAGAGTACCAGCTGAAAACAAACACGTATGGTACCGCAAGTGGCCCCTTCATTGCAGTGCGCACTTTGCACCAATTAGCTGTGGATGAAGCATCCCATCTTCCGCGCATCCAGGAGGTCATTACTTCCCAATTCTACGTCGACAACTTACTTACTGGAGCTGATACGACACACGAGGCATTAGATATTGTAAATTCGCTAGTGAATGTTCTCAACAAAGGAGGTTTTCCTTTACGTAAATGGCAGAGCAACGACCCTAATGTTCTCGCGGAAATACCAGAAGAAATTAGGGAACATCAGTGTGAATCTGTGTTAGCGTGCTCGGAGGAATCTACCACCCACGCCCTCGGATTGGCGTGGGATGCATTTCACGACACATTCAAGCTCACGTGCAATCTTGAAAAGTTTCTAGAAATTCAACGTTTTTCGAAACGACAAATTCTCGCGTGTATTGCTTCAATTTTCGATCCCCTCGGTATTGTAGCACCGCTAGTAATCCCGGCCAAAATATTATTGCAAGAGCTGTGGAAAATTAATATTCAGTGGGACGAGTTTGTACCCCAAGACATAAATTGTAAGTTTAAAACATTGATTTCCCAACTTGCAGAAGCGGTAACCATCTCAGTACCTAGGTGTGTATGCACCGCGCCACGTTCGCAGTCCATAGAGCTTCACGGGTTTGCGGATGCCTCACAAAGCGCCTTCGGCGCTTGTATTTATGTTAGGACTGTTACCGAAAGTAATTGTGTCAGCACTTTACTTTGTGCAAAGTCCCGAGTGGCGCCACTTCGCCCTCGCCCAATTGCTCAACTTGAGTTATGCGCTGCCGTTCAACTATCGCGACTTGTGACAAAAGTGGTAGCTTCATTAAAACGCAAAATTAGTTCTGTGTGTCTCTACACAGATTCTACAACTGTTTGCGCCTGGATAAAAACGCCACCTGTAAAACGCATTGTATTTGTTTCTCTCCGCGTCGCGGAGATTCAAGAATTAACGGCTAATTTCAAGTGGTTTCATGTCCCGTCAAGGGAAAATCCAGCAG
Organism: Gryllus longicercus; assembly: GCA_038098605.1. Lineage (NCBI taxonomy): Eukaryota > Metazoa > Arthropoda > Insecta > Orthoptera > Gryllidae > Gryllus > Gryllus longicercus. The sequence goes on along the minus strand of JAZDUA010000518.1, from coordinate 750,028 downwards.
ATTTGCTCTCTCGCGGGAGTTCTCTCCCAGAACTTAGAGCTTCAGATTTGTGGTGGTCAGGGCCGGCCTGGCTTTCGAAACCTAACACGTGCGTCGCCGGGCGAGAGGAACACACCTCGGCGGCCCGGACGGCACCTACCCTGCCCCGGTTTGTGATAAACATAACCATTGCACAAACAGCTGAGGATCGAGCTGACGTTCCGCCCCCACTCACGCGAGATTTTCGTCTCAGGGTAATTTCGGTTATCCAGAAATATTCACAGTATTCTGACATCATCCGGACTCTCGGCTGGTGTTTTCGGTTTGTTCACAAGGAAAATAGACGGTCCGGCAGTCAACTAGTCATTGAAATAGAACAAGCTGAACTGCTCGCAGCCAGAGTGGTACAAGCAGAATCTTTCGCCTCTGAACTGCACTCCTTGCAGTCTGGGCAGGAAGTCGCAGTAAAGAGCCCCCTAGCCCCACTAGCACCTGCGTTGTATGCGGATGGCTTAATCAGAACTAGTGGGCGCCTAGCTGCCTACCTTTCGATCAAAAGCACCAAATTCTTTTGCCGTCTAAACATCACTTAACTAAGTCACTCATAGTGCATGTGCATCATAAATTACTTCACGCAGGCACGCAATCGGTCATGGCGAGTATCAGACAGAGGTACTGGATACCAAGTACAAGGCAAACAATACGAAATGTATTGAAGAAATGTATCACGTGTTATAGGGAGAAGAAACTGTTCGCGTCACAGCAAATGGGTCAGCTTCCTAGTGCCCGGGTTACGCCATCTCAGGCATTTGACAACACTGGCATTGACTACATGGGTCCTATGGTCGCCCGCCTCGGAGGGCCTAGATCACGTGTCACTACAAAGGTCTATGTTGTTATATTCGTCTGCATGTGTACTAAAGCAGTCTACTGCGATGTCGTTTCGGACCTTACTACTGCCGCGTTTCTTGCAGCATTAGATCGATTCTCTAGTCGCAGGGGTCTCCCGCGGGCAATATACTCCGACAATGCGAGTACCTTCAAAGGAGCGGACAGGGAACTTGCAGAAGTATACAAATTTCTCGCAAACCCTGTGGTACAAAGCACGTTACAGAGAGCCAGTGCAACTCGCCGCATTCAGTGGCATTTCATACCACCGCGGTCGCCTCACATGGGTGGTCTCTGGGAATCAACAGTCAAATCATTCAAGACAATTTTGAGAAAAACGGTCAAAAATCGAATTTTCACATTCGAGGAACTCTCAACTTTGTCTGCTAAAATTGAAGCAATTCTTAACTCTCGACTTATAATGCCATTAACTGAAGATCCAAACGACACAAATTACCTGTCTCCTGGTCACTTTCTTATTCAGCGACCAATCGAAGCACTTCCGCTTCATAAGACAGCCGCCAAGAACATTGACCACATGCAACGCTGGAAAAGAATCCAGGTAATTACACAGCAGATCTGGGATCACTGGTCAAAAAACTATATCAGTTTATTACAGCGAAGGCATAAGTGGCAATCCACGTCCCAGAACTTAAAATTAGACACCGTAGTGGCGCCTGCGCCCAAGCACATTATTTATTCGATGGCTGCGTATTCGCGGAAAATTCTTCACTGGTCAGGAAGTCAAAAGCATTTGAAAGATCTAAAAGTATTCCAATAGACGCCTCGTTTTGATTCATGGATGAGGGACATCTTTAAGAAAAGAAAATATGGCTATTAGCTCTTTTAAAATATCTGGAAAAAAATCATGTGCATAAGGATACATTCAATATGTGAGTTAATGGGTGTATAATGGCGGGCGAACAAATCTTTAACAAACAATCTTGAAATTCATCTTGCCGAATAATTATTTTTTAGTCTACCGATTAATTTGAGAATTGCATTGGAAGACGTTTCGGAAGCAAAGAGCGTGTCTAAAATTTTTGGGAAAACGTCTGATGTTGAATTTTGTGGCTGAAGACTCTTAGAGACATCGGCAGAAATTTTCGAAAAGTATTGCTTAAAGAGACTAGCCACTGTTGCCCGACGTTTCTTACTGTTACACTGTTACTTACAGAAAGCCTCCCATAATTCCTAGATGTTAATATCTCAATTTTGTCAATGTGCCTCTTATATTGTGACTGCCCGTAGCGCTTCATATATACGAAAATGTTCTAGTGACAAGATAAAGATACACTTCGACAAAAAAGGAGATAGTATTAACATTCACAAATAACTCCCATTAGTTGTTGTGACGGGTCTACTCCAATCTCTTTACACGTAAAACTTCTTTGCCTTAATAAATACCACTAATTTTAAGAGAAACTGTTTCAATACACTATATTGAAAAGATAAAAAATGCTTCTAATGAAATCACTGCTTTACGATGTTGTGCTATTTATCTGTTGAACTGATGCTACGAATGTCGACGTATAAATAATATCTTATTACTATAACACTCAGATCTTAAGATAATGTTTTAGTGAGGCAAGTAAATGTTAAAAATAAACTTATTCAAGAGTTGTTTACAAGGAAGTTAGGTACTAACGCATTTTTTTGTAAAGTTCGTCGATTTTGAATGCGGATACCTCAACTCCGTCATTTATATGTTTGCTTCACTTCTTGTGAAGAACGTTTTACAGATTACAATAGCAAAGAAGTTGACGATGAAGCTGTGAGCGTGGATCATTCGGAATCGAACATCGCGTCGAAAATATTTTGGGGAAACTTCTAATGTTGAATTTCGTGGCTGAAGATCCTTAGTGAAATCGGCAGCAATTCTCCAAAAGTGTTGGTTAAAGAGATTACCCACTGTTGCCGGATCGTTCACGTTTCTATCGTTATCTCTTAAAACAGGTCTCCTAAGGTTTATAGTTGATTTGGTCGAATATTGTACTATATTCCACATTGCTTTTGTTTTATTATTTGAGTTGAAAATATCCTGATTATGTTTCATGAATTAAGGCTAAATGCACCGAAAAATACTTGTAGGAAAATTCAATAGATCGCAGCACTATCGCACGGGAATTTACTTCACTGATTACGTCTGAACCAATGGTCCGATTTTCGATCTGTAAACGGCATTTGACGCCTTTTTAAAATAGAATTTACGCTACGATGCCCCTTTTCCAAAAATCTAGCAAAAACGCGAATTTGAAATTAGTTCTCAAACTTCCGAGAACAAATTAAAAAATGTGGGCTTATAGCGCGATGGCGACATGCTTCCTAAATCCAACGCCGTGACAATCATACAAATCGGACGAATAGGAGCGTCGTAAAGAGAAATTTACGAAAACACTTCCCTCCCCCTTCCCCGTCTGCGCCGTTGCGACATCCACCCGATTGTTGACACTCGGCGCGGCGACACGGCCAGGCCAGGCGGCGTGGGCCAGCCTCGGCGGAGCAGGAGGGACTTGCGGGATTCGCAAGCCACAGTCGGTTTATGCGTTCGTCACTTTGCATCTCAATCTATTTTTCCACGGATATCAAACTAGAGATTTTGTACCACTATTACAGACCGAGGTAAACGGTCTGTAATAGTAGTACATAAATATCTTTTTCACATATTTCTCTCTTTCTTCGAATACCATCTTAAAATTGTTTGAGGCATTACTCAAAATATCGATTCCGATTTGGAACTATTTTTTTAAAAAAAAGGAACTAATTGTGTAAATATCAGCATTATTTCATCTCCACACATCTTATTTTAGATATATTTTACTTCTAAGGTCTTCTGTTATCACACAACCTTGCTCTAAGATCTTCCGTTGTCAAATACCGAAAAAAATGAGCGCAGTATACGCACGAGCTCTTTTATCCTACAACTCGATTTTTGATCTCAAAACGACGTTTACCTGCTTTAAAGGGTTCATTTGGCGAATCTCTAAATAATATACAATATAATAACAAATTCATTTATTATTTACAAAAATATATGTATACAAAAATATACCCCCACCTTCCGAAAAATAATCGGCTGGATCCGCTCCTGCTGTGACACCTCTCCTAACTCCGTAAGCGGAGGCATTAACATAGACCCTCGTATGTCATCGGAAGCGACCGCAGATCCTGCACACTTCTGGCGTCTCCAACGGCAACGCCTCAGGGAGAGAGGCGAAACGATGAGAGGGAGACGAATTTTCATGCCGCGAGGTACAATTACTGGTAACATTGGGGAAAGTTTTATCTCGTAAACTAAAAGTAAATTATAATTTTGAATTTCTTGGTACTTTTTATGCATGTAGCCGCAGTTATCTACAGTGTAATTATTATAATAATAATAATTATTTCTATTTACATTTATTCAAAAGTACCAAAATCAAGATATGCAATACTTTCACAATCTCTTTTGTACAGACTAACAGGCAGATACAAGAGAGAGAACACAAAGCTTTTGTGACTGACCAACGAAATTCTAAAAGTTTGTACATCTTATGTTTGTAACATGATAAAAGTAAATTATGAAAAATGAGTGGTTGTCTCTGCGACTTATTGCACTGACGAGTTCTGCAGTTTTCGAATTTTGTTTTTGATGGATCACCCACCGTCTCTTGTTTTCCATTTACCAAGTCATGAGATTAGAAGGCAACAATCTCCTTTTCGTTTTTCGAGATGACGGCAGAGATTTTTTTGTTGGTGGTGTTGTAAGCGATTCTGATGCAAAAGCAACGTTGGAATTCTGATTTTCGTAGTGATTATTGGAGGATCTAAAATGTTATTGAAAGAAATGTTTACAAACACTCAATATATTAGCCATTTTGTACACCTCAAAATGAGGCAATGCACTTCAGTTTATATTTTTGAAATCTTCTTAGTAGCAAATTTACCAAATATATACCGTGTTCAGCAGCGAATAAGACATGTGTAAGTTGTCCATTTTTACAAAGCAAATCGATTATTGTATTTTCCGAAACCGTCAACGGGAGTTCAGAAGCAACTGACAATGGGTACAACAGGTTCATGTAAAAACCTCAATACATGGTACAGGTTTATATTAGTTCCTTATTTGTACATAAAGCATGAACATTTGTGTAAATGTAGAAATTACCAACACTGAACGTAATATTTCTGCTAGTGTGATTCTTTCGTTTGCGTTTGGCTGGAGGAATTAATTACCCGCAACTGTTGTTCTACATTCAAATCGATGGTTTAAACGTAAAGAACAACTCTGTTAGGGAAAATATTTCGTTTTCCTGAAAACACGGAAGCAGACATAATCGATAGAGATCGTTCTAAGGCGTAGTCAAGGAAGCCTACCGTTCTTTCAGAAGCGCTGTCTTTATATTCACCAAATATACCAACTTTAAAATTTTAAGACATGAATGTATTTCATTATGGTAATATAGATGAGCATATATTGCAGTGGAAAAAGTACAGACGGGCGACGTCTTTTAAAGGAAATAGTTTTGGAACTATAATGTATATGAAATTGTTGAATCATCTTTCCAGACACAATACTCATTGAATGATTTTAAAAATTAGTGTCTTAAACAAATTAAAATCGCTTTTTCATGCATACTTTGGTGTCGAAATTGTCTAAGAGTGACAATTAGTTACTTTGGATCCGTAATTGTAATATTTTTATATGTAAGTTGTAGAAACAGTAAAACTATCACTATATCTAATTTGCTACATGATGTGATGTGTGAAGCAAATGAGCCTACATTCATTCAAACTGTTTTATGATTGTCTAAAAATTAATTGTCTCTCTTGATTTTAAAAAAAGTCAGCGAAATAGTTATTGTGAAGAACAATCAGTATTAAGAGCCTCTTTTTGATAACTTTTCATTGAAAGCCAAGAATAATATGACACCTTTTATGACACATTCGTTTTATTCAAAAGGGAAGAATACAATAATTCAACGTGGTGGTTGATAATTACCACTTTGTGAAATATATTACGTTCATTTATTAATGCAGAGTTTATTGTTAAATATTTTTAATACGCAAAAAAGTATTCCTTATTTACAATGTTTCAATACTTAAAAACAATAATTATTACTCTAGACACTAGCAATCTTTTCTTTTGTAGATGAACACAAAAATAGATGTAGTACCTGGACTTTAAAACAGTGTTTCAAGACACACGTGAGTCAGAACACGAAATAGTTCAATATATCTGTGCACTAACACATTTTGTCTTAGTAACCACCTTTCTGTATCTTATTACTCACGCTAATTTTTTTTTTTCGCTTACAGTATAAAATTGTTCTTCATATGATCGATAAAACGTGTTTCATTCCGAAGTGTATTCATGCAGGATATGTTCACTACTTCTCGACAATTTACGAACTCGGAAGACTTTCCGGACTTTTAAGTGCCCCGGACTTAACCCCGGATTGGTGCGATCAATAGCAACACATGACATTTCAGTGAGCATCGAACATGCAGTCTAGCGTGGAATTGGACTTAATTTCTCATGAGGTGGCTTCACGCTCCACGCAACATTGTGGCACGGTCAATCCATATAGGGAGTGATATTTTCCCATCAAAAAAGAAAGAAAACAATCTTACATTAATTCATAACCCATGCGTCAGAGTATGTGGTTGCGAGTCTGAAGAAAAACAACAACTTTCGATGATCTGGAGGTTTTAGGTTTGAGTTCCGGCGAAGGCGTATTTCGACACCAGCGCAGTAGGTGGGATGGTAGATATCACTATTGCCGGGGACGCAGATATAGACGGATGAATGGCTATGCGCAGTTATTATGATTGCTTCTGATGTAGCCAAAATTTGAGGACGACAATGAACATTCACTAGCATTGCACTTTCACAATAGTATTGCAATTGTAACAATGTCTGTACAAAATATTGCTATATTATCATACAGGCCGTCGTCGTTGGCCGAATTGCATTTTTACGGTCATGGTCACGCGCTCGGTGTTATGGTTAATGTTGAGCCATAAATGGCCTCCCGCCACCGCCTTAAAATGGCTGTATCTTCATTAATTTTCTGGTACTAACGACAACTGTGGTAAAACTATCCGGTACAAACGAGGTACAAACGATTTACAATTATTCCAATTTTATTTACAATGGTCGCGGTGCCAGTGTACAGTTGGCACTACCACAATAGGGTACAAAGAATGTTATTGTGGTACAAACGATTGGTAATTGTTTCAGTGGTTTTCGCTGTGTTGGCGGAGCCAATTTCACGGCCATGCAGCGGGCAGGTCCGGTAGCGCGGGGCGACGGCAGGCCTCAGGAGGCGAAATGGGAAGCACCGCCACTCCACGCGACCAAGCGATGGGAGTAAATGTACGGATTTGATGGTCTTGAGAGAAATCTGTAAAAAAAATGCCAAGGAAAGATGACTGTTTTATACTAGTATCTATAAGTAACTATCGACACACAACCCTGTGAGTGTCCAATGCTGGAGAAGGAATTATCTCCTAGTCATGCATCAAACAGATTGAAGACAAAACAAAAGTAGTTCGCTGATGGTGATGCAGGGAATTAAAATAGTCGCACATGCAATCTAAAACAGACATTACTCAGCAAGAATGCACGTTACCGTTTTCTATTACTACAAAATCATGCGTCTATGCTAAGACTGCAGGGGGTCGATCGAACACCTCCTAGAGGTAACGGCTCCAGAAGATCGGATGTAAGTCTAGCCGTTTGTGTCCGCCCTGCAGTCCGGCTCACCCCACAGATTTTTTTCTTACAGGTTAAGGAATTTCTATCCGGTAAGCTTTAAGCGTTTTACAATGATGGAGAGATACTGCTGACTGACAAAAACCGTTACCTTCCTTAGTCAACTTTTTTGACCCAGGGAAATAAATGTTGGTCCCACGACATGCCAAATGAGTCAGTTCTGATGACAATTATTTGAAAAATAGTGCAAGTGATGTATCTCCTACGATAAAGTTTTTTCCGCGATATTGTGTCTCTATTTTGTTGATGATGTAAGGAAACTTCCTTTCTGCATACGCCTCGTTTGAGATATTTCTGGCCGTTTTGCCACGCCAAAGTGCGGGCTATCAGAAATGTTTGGAGTTGGATGGTAGTATAAAGCTATTTTCAATTTTCCGCCCAGCCTCCGCTATTCAAATAAACATCCTTGAATAGATCCAACGCTGAGAGACTTACGCATCTTAATGAACCACTTATGAATCATACTTATGAATCTATATTATCAATCTAATCTTATGAACATAAACCACTTATGAATTTACAAGTTTGCATTTCATATCCACAAATACACTTCCTTCAAGAAGCCTTCAAATGGAGGGAAATCTCTGAGTAGCCCCTACATTGATTCAGGATACAAAACTAGTACAAACGTGATTGGTAGGTGACTGTGCTGTTGAAGAGAAATGTAGGAACAGGGTCGAAGACGTTGTTTGGGCATATTTGATGTGCCGTGCTAAACCAGGAATAGTAATAATATAAGTAATATAGTAAGGAATAGTAATAATATAATAAATAGTAGGAATAGTAAACGTACATCGTGAGACGTTTCATTCACAACTGAAACAGAAGTGGAAGAACAAATAAGTATTAAATCACTTTTTTAAACTCAAGAGGGAAAGGAAATATGGGAAAGTATTGAAAATCTATAAAGGAGAAATACAAATTACCTGAGTAAATAAAGGTATAACAGGATACTTTCATGAAGTCATTAATGAACCATTTTAACAATGTCCGACTGCGATTTCGTTACCCTAGAGCATTAACTATTACTAAAAATATAACAAGACACCTTGTCTTTTTTAAACCTTTAATGGATTTTTTTCGTCGTTACATTTTTGTAGATGTTATAAAATATTACTGAATGTTACGTGTGTATCTTATTAAGTTTATATATTTATTTAAGATTTAAACTGAATATCTGTAGCATTATTAATTTTGCTAGAATTCAGACATTTAGGCATTGCAGACATTCAGAAGAGTTTCTTTGTATGGTTATAGAACTAGCTATTCAATTACAACGTTACTTTGGTCGATTTCACTTCTCTTTTGTACATCACGTAATTGGGAGAGGGCATACTTATACATGCAAGATAGCGTGGTGCAATGAGCTACCCGACCGCGTACTTCATGGAACTTGGGCACCAGCAACTGGAGGCAAGGCATTTTGAAGGTCACCGGGAGGATGCAAGAACTGCGACAAAATCCTCGCGATTGACTGTAACCAACGTCTCGTTACTCTGCGGTCAAATTTAAGTAAGAACGATCCAGTGAGTATTCCATTATTATTTGAAACCAAGTTAGGGCCGAGTGATGATATAAATGCATTAGAAAGAATTTTTATTTAAAGATTTTTATTCAGAATAATGAATCAATCTTTCTTACATAATGTGGAAATGAAATTCATGTAAGTGCTTATATTATGGTATCATTGTAAAGGTCAGAATAAAACTTAAGCAGTGAAACATGTACAGTAAATGTTAGCAAGTAAAGATTGCTTTTTTCTTCCAGGAAGATTTAATTTAAATGTTATGTGTTTATTCTGTGTTTGTAAACAGGACCGAAGGAGTTCAAAGAGATCATAGTATATTTTGCTTAAAGCTGAGAGCTAGCATATTGAAGGGGGAAATTACCACTCACCCCGACGGTTGGTCATTATATATATATATAATTTGGGTTGTGTTACTCAAGCAACTTAATAAGGAACAAGAGCAAATGCACAGAAAAAAATATATTAATTGCCCATAAAAAGCAAGTTATATGCTAGCTCTCGTGCCTCAGTGGCGAAGTCACTTTTTCTCGCCTCAGTGGCGAAGCCTTTTTTCCACTGAGTTTCCGGGTTTGATTCCCGTAGAATCCCCGTAGACCCTCATGTGAAATTTATTACGACAAAACGAGTTAGCGTGCTTCACAGGGGCTAGTCCAACCCTTGTGAAGCACGCTAACTCGTTTTGTAAGAATTCTAAAACTTTACCCCAATCCTTATACCTTCCCAATTCTGGCTGATAGGTAGATGACGCGAGCAAGAAGACGCTATCTATCGGCGATTCCTTCACTTGACTGCGACTGACGTGACTTGACTAGCCAGCGGCCCGTAGAGGATGCTGGGTGTATAATAAAAGAGGATTACTCTAAGGTGCGTTCCACGTTTTGGGAGCTAGGAGACGCGTTGCGTGTATAATCGCAATGAATTTAAAAGAGTCGTATATTCATTTCGTTTTCATGCTTATAATTCATGCTTGCCAATTCTAGAAACTACGAGGTTCTTCGTTGATATTGAATACAGGCAGCGCGCATTTCCAAACCTGCGGTGCGAAAGCTGCCAGGTCCCCCGTACCCATCCCTGACAACGTGGAATATCATCGTTCATGTTTTTATAACATATACACGTGTAGCGAGCCGCAAATTTCGGAACAAACGCTAGACGCGATGACAGAATATGAGGCAACCACTAAATCACGTTGCGTGGTCTCCCTACCGCGCCAACGGTCACATAGAGACGGAATCGTGGCGAGGTCGGGCCTGTCGCAGGACGCAACTCAACACGCGGGCCGGCACGACACGGCGGCCGGGAGCCCCACTGTAGCCGCAGCGCGATCCTTTGAGCTCTGGCTCCCGGCGGGACGAGCCAGAGGAATAATTTATGGAGCCGCGGTTCGCAAGAACGCATGCGCGCGGCGATGCCGGTCTCCGTCTTCCCCCACCCTACCCCTCTCGCCCCGCCCGAGGCATCGCTGCAGGTGCGACTCGAAATACGAGAGGTTCTTTCTTTCAGAGGAGAGTGTTGAACTTGCAGCCGTGGGGCGCTCAATGGCGTAGTTGCGTTGCCAGCGTACATTTTTTAGGGGAAACGTACCTCCCGGGACTTCTTTTGCACTTCAAAGTTCTTAATGATTCTTAATTACGATGCATAAAACATTCGAAGTGTGAAGGAAAGGAGAACCGTCATTTAAGATACAAAATGAATTGCAATGAGAAGCATAAAAAGACTACAGGCCTTGAACACGTATTATTTTAAAAATTCTGCGATTTGAAGAGATGTTTAGGGACGCTTAGTAATCATTAGGGCCTGGATAATTATGTACTAAAAATTGGGAAAACATATACATATATGTTCATATGTATTATGATTTACACAAATATGTACTAAAAAGTAAGAAATATGCATCATTAAATCAATTTCGTATTGAAATAATCTTATCTTAGGGTATATTCTTCGGTTTCATAATAAAAAGACCAAAATTAAACATTATTCTCTTCCTAATTCAATTACTTACAATTTCTGTAACAATATGAAAAAATATTTGTTTCAAATTTTCAGCAATGAACTTTTCCTATTATCTTGTAAGAGGCCCTTGCACTGTGGAGAACGTTGAATACTTCCTCCCACAAAAATTGGCAGGTGAAATTCTATCTTCCTAACCGTCCAGACAAACTTGGACCCCCTTTCATCCGAAGGAGGGGCGCATTGGCCAATTGCTACAGACGCTTCTCCCGGGGGCCGGGGCCTCGATTGTTCACGTATGAGGCGGCTCGTATCATCATCTTTACCTGTCGAAGGAGAGATTTTGCCTGCGCACACGCCATGACGAAAAAATATTTCTGAGCGGGGGTTTTCTGTCCAGAATGACTGTCAATAAAACAGTAAATATATAGGATTAGAGCAACAGTTATTCTAACTTTCAGCAATCAATTTGTAACTCTGTCAAACCACTATATTAAAATTGCTGTTAAAATTGTTAAACTTGTTGTAAATTTCAGACACAATTTGCAGATCCTTTCCGGCCGTTGTAACTCATATTTCGAATATTTTAAACAATTGTAAATTGTCGCAAAATTGTTAATTCGCGGTTTCGGGCTCTGGGACATCTAGAAACACTCCCCCTTTATATCTGCAAAACTTGGAAATTGTTTATAAATTTCAAAATGTTGCCATTTTTTAATGTCTCTTCTGAATCGCAATTCAAAATTCCGCGAGGGGTAATGAAAAAGAAAGGTTTGCAATGTCTCGCTTCGATTGTTGGCTTCATACGCTCAATGCCGGGGGCAGAGGTGATATCGCGGCCTCAGTAGCGCCTCGAGGCGAAAAATAGTGCGTCTGACGAAATGATGGTCTTCACCATTTCTCCAAAACTAACAAGCAAACAAGACGTAACGCTTATTGGTAGTTCCGTGGGATCATTGCAGTAACAATTTCTGTCTTACGGCAACTATGACTGTCTTTTAAAGATTCAACCTTTCCTTTTCATTCTTAACAGCCGTTAAAAGACCCGTTTATATTTATTAATTCTCTAAGTGTTATTAGTATATAAACAAATAACCTGGTACATTTAATAACGCCGAGAGAAGTACTTTTATGGCGAGTATGAACAGAAGCTATATTATTTATTTTTATCTTCTCTATACGACTCGCATTGCTGTATACTTATCGGCTAGCAAAGAAACTGTTTATAATAATATACTGCATATTTCATTATGTCGAAAGGCTGGACAAATAGCAATGGTGCCAATGATATATTATATCAACGGCAAGTTGAGCTATGGAAGGGTTCAGTATTCTGGAACTTTTCAATGTTCCTGATTCGCGTGACTTCAACAGGAATGTTGGTATCCCTCTTATGAAGATATCGTTATAGGGCACGATATTAATAGTGCAAGCAAAATAAAACACATTAAAAATGACATTATAAATTTAAACTTGTGGCGAATGAATATGTTCTACGAAGACGACGAATGCCACTACACGACATGAATATAATGTGAGATTGCTTTTACCATTTAAATATTTTAAACATTGACAAAACGCCTTACAATATTAATGGGTTAGTATTTCGTCATTTCGATAAATGGAAATGTTTAATGTATTAGTGAAGCACGAACATATACTCCTACAAGATGCGATTAATACATGTCCCATCAGAGGTTTGAGATTTTCAAAATATTAGATTGATAAAATTAAAGAAAGTACGCGTGAGTAATTAAGTTGTATGATTTAAAATAATGTGTTTACCTTGTTTAATTAAAAAGAAAACCATTTAATTAATTAAGGAAAAGTTAAAGGTACCCCTTGCAAATGCTAAGCCGGTATTTAATAAATTAATATGTTAATAAATTTCTTGTTGATGTGGCTTCCATTTCCGAATCAAAAATTGAATCGAAAGCAAATAGATAATTTTTAATAAATATATAAATATTTCTATTTTCTTTTGCATATCATTCTGTTTAACGTGGTTATAATACATCCAAGATATTTAAAGATTGTTACTGTTCCATAGGGCAGTTTTCAAAAATTATTTTGAATGTATCATTCCTTTTCCTTTGATTTCCATCATATTGATTTTTTTTATTTTCTCACCTATACGTATGTAAGGAGAAAAGGTGGTTTAATCGTGCGCCGGAAAACAGCGAATTTTCAAGAAAAGTTCTTATTCTGCGGCCTTGGTAACGAAAAAATATATAAATCCTCTTTCTATAGAAAGTAAATTACTTCATCTAATCACGTATTGTAGCCATAATCCATGTTTTGGGGGGCCCTTGAAACCGAAAAATCGATTGACGGCAAAAGTGTCTGCCTGTCTTAACGTGGACTATGCTCGTAAATCGTTCAGCCAATTGTTTTTAAAATAGATTTTCCTCCTTCCATCTGAACGAACTCTGGGATTTGGGAGTTTCAAACGGATATTTTGATTTTTGAGTGTACTTTACATCAAGACTCAACGTGTTAAGTTTTGGCACAAAAATCACTTGTCTCTGCATACGCTCTCCTCTCCGCACTTCCTGAATCCAAGGCAGAACACCTACTAAATCTCTTTCGACGAAATAATCTACTCAGTGTGCCACAGCTCAAATGATCAAAATCATGTATCAGATCCATTTTGTCTTAATACCATATGATTCCTGCTTCTCACATACACTAACATTTATAGTTGTCTAATAGTAATTTACGACATGAGTGTTGTGGTAATATCTTATTATTAGGAGACGGATTTTAATGAAATGTCATTTCTTTCTTTTCACTTTAAAACAATGCCGTTTAGTATAGACATTAACTTTGTTATAACAAAAGGAAATTATCCATTTTATGTCTGTTTGTGGTTTTGCATTTTCCGTGGATTTCGACTAGAGTCATTTTTAACTTTTCCCGTCATTTTAAACGCATTTGTAGTTGATTTCATTGATTTTAATCTTTTTAATTGTACTTTCCTCCAACAATATTTACGAAATACAACAAGTGTTCACCATAAAACTTCTGAGTAGCCTATTTGATTTCATCGCTCAGAAATTGTAACGTCAGCTGTTGGAAATGATCTAAGGGTCCCGTAACCCCTGTCAGCGCCATTGTCGTTTCGGTCAATTTCGAGATAACTAAAGAAAGATATTTCCTGGTAAATAACAAGCCAGATCAAACGTTTGCGAGCTGAGTTCACATGAACGAATGAAAGAAGCTTCGATCACACAGTAGATCCAACAGCTTAAGATGTTCATCCAAACTGGTTTTGATGTACGTTATTTTTGGTCATTTTTTAAAATGTGTGTGTATATATACATATATATTGATCCTTGTTCGACAAAAATTTGTCTTTCAAGGGTATGGACATTATAGACACATGGACACTTGGAATCAATATGAGGAGAGACTTAAAACGTTACCTCTAAATAGTACTTAAGTATTGTTTTTGATTTGGGAGAGACATTAAGACCTTAAAAGTAAACAATGGTTATAAATAGAACATAATATATGGAAATGTGTACAATAATCAATAGAGGAGAATAGGAGAGAAAAAGGGAGGAACGTGAACTATGGAAGATGTAAGAGATCTTTTGAATAATGTGATTTAATAATTGGAAAAGGATTAACTGTTTTTTCAAGTTGAAGAGGTGTATAAGCAGGAGAAGAAGAAAGGAAGTATAGAATTTATCTCGGGGATGGATCTAGGATTTAAATGAATACCGAGTTCGTGTAGTATTTGAGGGATTTTTAGAACCAGAGTGCCTTCAGTGCTTTCCTTAAATATTTATTTTGTATAACCCCTACATTTTGAATGAGATTTCGCTGCACCACCCCAAATGGGGCATGCATATGTTAATGAAGGGTGAATTATATATTTAAATATAGACAATACTGAATGTAATGAAAGGTGAGATTTTTTGTTCAGAAATGAGTGTAATTTTAAAAGCTCAGCATTAGTTTTATTTATTATTGGTGAAATGTGTGGTTTCCAAGTTAATTTAGTATCTAGTTGTAATCCAAGACGGGTAATTGGAGTCTTGTTAGGAAACCAGGTGATTGCTTTATAGTTGATAAGAGGATAAGGAGGAGAGATTATTTTTAATGAAAATATTTTTACTTGATGTTTTTGACTGATGATGTTAATTTCCCAATTATTGTACCAAGTAACAAAAATATTTAAATAATCTTGTAAATTGTCACAACCAGTTATAATGTCCGCATGAGAAGTAAATAAAGATGTGTCATCGGCAAAGAAGGCTATTTGTGAATTAATTAAATGTTGAATATCTGCATTGTAAATATTAAAAAGGTTAGGTGATAGGGGAGAACTATGAGGTACTCCAACGTGGATATTGTATTCACTATAAAAAATATTGTTAACTTGGACGTGAAATCAACGCTGTAATAAACTTAATAATATTTTTTGTAAATGTATAGGAAATTCGAATATTCTGAGTTTGTAAAGTAAACCTTTATGACATACTTTGTCAAATGCTTTTTCAACACATAAATATAGTACTACCCTACTACTTATAGACAGTGCGTTATGTTGAAAACTAGTTCTGCTTCAACATTATATACTTTAACATCTTATTTGTAACTGATACGCAATATACAATTTTTTTTAAAAAAATTCTTTTCGGTAAAAATTATTTTCTCCCTGCTGGGATTAGATTCCGCATCCTTAGACTTATCACGTCTGACACGTTTCTTCTGCGTTACCATGTACACGCTTACCAGTATTGTATTTTGACAATATTAATTTTTGTTTCAAATTTACGAAAATGCAGATCGTTCGCTGAAATTTGGACCTATGCCATAATTATACGTCTTTTGCTCTATTAAAAGAAAAGTTTGAGCTATTATTGACAACATTTCGACAATATGTTGGCGATTGATGTTAAGTTCCCTCAACATAAAAATATCCGTTTCAAATTCGGGAATTCGTGACATCATCGAGATCATTCGATGAATATCCATTTGAGTGATAATCCTATTTACTCTACAATTACTCATACGTAAACGGACTGACAAAGAGAGGTTTTTCGAAAATCACTTTTTCTGGTTCGGGAAACTCAAAACACAGTTTAGACAACCCTATGTACAGAAATTAATATACAAGCATAGTGGACGTGGGGGTAAAATTGGCCGGCGTTTCTTGGATTTGAACTCGCGTCCTTGTAATCTACAGTTAGAGAATACACTCCACGTGCCAAACATATATTCTCGATAAGAATACGAAGAAAATAAGCACGCGTAACTACTATGTTCTTCTTTTTTGTGATGATATCAAAAACCCACTTCGTCTTTTACAAAAATCACACCAAATAACCAAGAAATACAAAAAATCTGAGACCATTTCAATGAATTAAAATTGAATCACGAAAATAATCATACTAATAAACCCTGAGAATTCCCTTTGTAACTCAGCTTAACTAAATTCGTTACTATTCCTACTTACATTTGATGTGAACAAAACTTACAATTTATCATTCACCTTGAAATAATGTTACATACAAAAAAATGTGTACAAATGCATCACTCTCTTTACAACACTTTCGCTGTGGCTGCGAAGAACAAAAATGAATATGATCTATTTACATTTTCGTACGCAATAGTGCTTTAAAATTGCTAGTTTTTGAATTAAACTCAGTTGCCTCTCGTGTCCTTAATTCCCTCACACTCTCCTTCAAACAAGTTCTCCCCGGTCGACGTGGCTTTGACCTATTTATTGCGGCGCTTACGCACCGTTGCCTCCCTCCGTTCTTCTCTGGACTCCGATGCCTGACCTTGACGCGCGCTGGCCTCTGCATCGACGCCGTTTGCCCCCGGCCTCCGCGTTGCCAATCGTGGGACTCTGGTCGACGGCGACTGCTTGCTGCCCTCGCGCGTCCTCTTCCGGTCTCGTGCTCCCGGCTCCGTCTTCTGTTCTGCGTCGACCACACCCGGCGCCTCTTATTACGCCCGCGTGCGAATGTTTCTCGCACCGCACTGGCTACTCGTGCGTAATTCGTTCGTACAGGTCTCTCGGTCCCAGATTTCGTCGCTGATTGCACTTTACTAGAACTCAGCATGTATTACTTCCTTAATAACGGGTAGATTCACTCCCCGCGTCTTTGTCCGAAGAAGCACTTTCTTCCAGAAAACTACAAAATTTCTCGGACAGCTAACTAGGCGTCTGTCCGACGTCCAACACACATATCTACTAAGCGAAGTTGTTGCTGCGGCGGACAATAGCTAATGCGAGTGCTGCTAGCTTGGCGAACGGGAACGAAAGAGATTGCTCGTGGGTTCGCGTATTTACGTACGTGCCCTGCGATGTAGCACTAGCGGAACGTTTTCTCCTCTCCGTATCCTTGGCGGCGGCGCGCCCTTTTCGAACTGCACCTTGCTCGCTGACCCGTTCTGCCACAGGCGTTCTTATCACGTGTGGGCATGCGGGACAAACCGAGTCACACGCGTATATATATATATATATATATATATATATATATATATATAGTAATGTAAGCGAGCCCCTGGTTGGGCAAGCCGAATGTAATGTCAACGGGGGGAGGGCGCGAGGTTCAGCTCCTGTAATGTGGCTGGATGGAAGTGTTGGGAAGTCATGAATTAACACACTGAGTCATTTTATAATAAATTGAGGTTTATTCCTGGCACCATGAGCTGCCAGGGAATTTACAGGTCGCAAAGGGCGACACAGGTTTCCTCTTATACCTATTCTGTGAGCTCATTACTCTGATCACTAATAAACTAATTCCCTTAAGGTTAACATAAAAGGCTTAATTTCTAATAACGCATGCAACATTCTATCCACCATCTACAATCTGCAGGGCCTAAGCGCGGTCACTATTAATCTCTCGCCCAAAAATGTCCTGCGAGGCAGCTTCGCCTCATAACTTTCACCGCTGGCTGTGTTGGCTCCACGAGCTGGCCGTGCGGCGATCCTCGGATGCGGAGGCGGCGGGCAGTCCCAGGTCGCCGACCTCCCGTGGTGCGTCCCTCCTCAGCTGGCGGCGGGGGCGGCGGCGGAGTCGCCAAATTGTGCGGACTCAGCCGGTCGAGGGCCCACGGGCGCTGGCCGTAGCGTAATATGGGCAATGAATGAGCCCGACGTGAAAGGCGGCAGAGGCAGACGGGCCTACGCGGAAGTAGCGCGGGATCCTGCGATCTCCCGCCCGAGTTTCCTCCGCAGCAAATCCACGGTGCCGTTTTAAGAGTGTCTTTGCACTAATGCCGGCCTAATCAGAATAAAGTTCTCTCTGATCCTGTCTTTCCCTTAGTCGCGTTCTGATAGCAAGTTCCGCTCCGCGAACATCTTCCACTAGTCGCGTCCAAATAAAATAAACTTCTCTCTGGGAATGTCTTTCCCCTGATCGCGTTCCGATCATAAGTTCTACTCTGCGAACATCTTTCCCTAGTCGCGTTCTGCTCGTGATTAACTTTCCTCTGTGCATCTCGTGTTCAAGAAAGCTCTCTTCCCCCCTCCCAAAATGTTTCTAAATCTGTAAATTTACCCCTTCCCTCATAGTGAAACTTCCCATTGGCTGAGGGTAACTGCGTTTCAGCATTCTAATTTACGCTAATCTAATATATCTAATATAATATATCTAATCGCTCTCTTTCTATCTCCGGCTTCCCTCCTCTCTCTCTCTTCCTTTGTAAGTGGTCCCAGAAGCTTCTTGCAGCTGTCCGGACACGTGTTCACGCGTTCATTTCCTCCTTCCATATTAAGAGACTGGAAACGAAATTCTTTGACACGCGAGGCCGCAAGAAGCAAGGTGATCCCGAACGCGTAAGTCCAGTGACCGAGGCAACGACGGCAATAGGCGAGGCTGTTTGAAGGTCACGGGACGACGCAAGAAAGACGGCAGGCACTTGTTTAGCAGATCCTCGTTTACCTACCTATGGATACAAGTAAGGATGAACCA
Organism: Gryllus longicercus; assembly: GCA_038098605.1. Classification (NCBI taxonomy): domain Eukaryota; kingdom Metazoa; phylum Arthropoda; class Insecta; order Orthoptera; family Gryllidae; genus Gryllus; species Gryllus longicercus. The sequence goes on along the minus strand of JAZDUA010000518.1, from coordinate 730,986 downwards.
ATAAGGATACAATAATTATTTGGAAATCTAGTCAGAACAAATAATGCAACATGCATTAAAGGTAGGACTTTCAATTATTCAAAAGATAATTTAAAACTATTGAATCAATCATTATCTGGTAACGTTAAATCTGAAATTCAAGTGATGTTACATAATGCTATGATCGGAAAGATTAGCAGAAAACCTAGTCAGTGAAAATGTACAGTAAATGTTAGGTTGTATGGACTGTTGTTCTCTTTCAGTAAAAATGTTTTTGAATTGTTATGTGTGTACTATAGACAATTGTAAAATAACCGAAAAGAGAATAAGGAGATTATAGTATATTTTGTTAAAAATATATATTTGTTTAATACTTGAATGAGCGTGAGAGTCCTGTTAACACAGAGAATTCACATTCTTGAGATTCCAGAAAGGCTAATGATTTTTGTTCTTGTTTAAAAGTAGAAGTAGGTTATATATTTGGCACCCAACTAGGTGCTAACTAAACCTGTAAAATATATAACCGATAAAAGGTTACATATTTGACGCCTAATTCGTTTGGCTTTGATTGTTAATGGGATCTCGAACACATTCATTCGCACACATTCATTCAAATTAAACAATAAGTAAATAGAAGCGATATTAAATTGAGTCATCATACATTTATATTGTATAAGTTCAAGTATTCTGAATTGAAGCAAGTGTTGCACAATTCAGTTAACAGTGAGGTATATTATAATCTCAAAAACAGTGTTTGTTAATTATCTGTTAGAAATAGTCCTTTCTACATTGTATTTATTGTGTTATTCTAAGACTGATTCAGAATACAATTTCGTTCAAAATGGCTGATAAATATAATGTAGCTAGGAATTTGACTGCAACTTTAGGTATTGGGGAGGAATCCGATGATGCTGATAATGGGTCATTGCAACCATGTAGAGGAACAGTTTAGATGGCATCCAATTTAGAAGGGGATGTAGGAGGAACTAGCACCACATCCCCTACTGAATCACAAGAGACTCCCACGCGAACTAAAAATATAGAGGAAGAAAATTTGGGCAGGGCAAATTCAATGACTCGTTTGACTGAACATTCCATGCAACAAATTGAAATTAAATTGCGGATGCAAGCCGAAAGTCTAGGTGATAGGATAGAAAACAAATTTTCGGAATTGAAAGAGCGTAATTCCAGATTAGAAAATAAATTTTCAGAATTAGACAATAAAATATGAGAAAATAAGGCTACATGCGCTAGACATTCATGCGCTGGTCGTCGTAGCAGTCGGACGTGTTTTAGCGGAGCTCCTCGCGAAACAATGGGTTGCTACCTGCAGGAGTATTGGGCTCGCATCGGGGCGTGGGCTGCGCGCTTTTCCTCGTGCGGAGCGCCAGCCCCCTCGGCATCGTTGAACGGGAACGGGGCAGCGGCTGGGGCAGCGGCTGGAGCAGCAGCGTTGTGTGCGACCACGATTGCAGTACTTTTATTAATTGGAGGCGTCGAACCTAATCCAGGACCTGAAGTTGAAGTTAACGCAATTCGCATCTTGTGCAGTGGTTGCAATAACAACCTAAAATCCGGGAAGCAGTGTGAATTGTGTGGACTGTGGTACCATGCGAGTTGTGGTAAAAATGGAGACATTGACAACGGCAAGTGGTTTTGCTGTAAGTGCAGAGAAAGCAGAGTGCGTCAACTGGAAGAGAAACTGGAAGCTGCTCTTCTTCAAATCCTGGAGTTGAAGGAGTTAAACGCATCTCTGGAGGAGAAACTTCGAGCTGCTACAGTAGGAGACGCCGCACAGTCAATTGTACAGGCGCCAACTGCGAGAAAACCCATTCTCGAAATTGGTGACTCGATGGTGCGACATGTAGGAAATGCCAACAGCACATGGATGTTGTGTGCCTCCCGGGAATTCGAACCGAGCAGCTGCGGAGGTATGTCGAGAATAGGGACCTTGGAATGCCAGACACCGTAATTATACATGTTGGCACTAATGACCTGAGGAGAAGAAATCCTGACTTTGTCATGGGGGATATGGGTGACCTCGTGATGAAAGCACAAGAGAAATTCCCTAAAGCAAAAATATATATTAGTGGCATTCTCAGGCGTCGTGGCATTCCATGGAGACGGATTGATGTAGTCAACCGAATGTACGAGTGGGTGGCGCAGATAAGAAATGTGTTCTTTGTGGACCCAAATTCGTGGCTGCAGGACGGCGATTTCGGTCGTGACGGGTTGCACCTAAATCGCTCGGGGTCCACAAAGCTGGGTGGACTCGCGTATAGGAGGCCCGAAACTCCCCGCGACAGGCTCGTGAGACCGCATGGCGGTGGCGGCAAGGGATGTCGCGTCCCTTGTGATGGTTTGCGCGGGGATGTCGGCGACGGACGGCGGCGGGACGAGGGACGGCGGCGGGACGAGGGACGGCGGCGGGACGAGGGACGGCGACGTGGCGGCGACGTGCAATGGTGCGGTGACGGCGGCGAGGGACGGCGACGCGGCGGCAGCGGTCGGCGGCGCGGTGACGGCGGCGAGGGACGGCGACGAGGCGGCAGCGGTCGGCGGCGCGGTGACGGCGGCGAGGGACGGCGACGCGGCGGCGGCGAGGGATGGTGAAGCGGCAGTGACGGCCGACGACGCAGTGGTGACGGGGAGGGACGGCGTCGTGGTGGCGGCAACGATGAACGGCAACTTTTCGCCCGACAGCGACGCGGGAATGACGGCGAGAGACGGCGGCATTAGAATAAGGAACTACGCGGAAGGTGAGTCTCTGGTTATTCTGCAGGTTAATTGTAGGAGTATTTACAATAAAACTGTTCATTTCTGGAACATGGTAGAACCGTATAATGTAGATGTCGTGATAGGTACGGAGTCATGGCTCAATGCGGAAATATTAAATGCTGAAATCTTCAGACCACATTTTTTAATATTCAGGCGCGATAGAGTAGATCGCATTGGTGGGGGAGTTTTTATATGTATAAAAGACAACTTCGAAGCAGTAGAGGCATGGGTGGACGACAAATTTGAAATCATAGGTATTGACATTCGAGATAGGAATTCAAAAAATCAGTGGGAAATTATAGGCGTGTATAGACCACAGCAAGACGGACACGAACCGTTGCAAAGACTTATAGAGAGAACCCGTGTAATCAGGAAAAGTGGAAAAAATGTCATTATTGGAGTGGAAAAAATGTCATTATTGGAGGAGACTTAAATTTACCGCATGTTAGCTGGGAGGGGGATGTGGGGGCTGAAGGCACCGCCCAACGCCTCATTAACGAACTGGTCTGGGAAAATGGCTTAACACAGGTAGTGACCAAACCGACCCGCGATAATGCTTTACTGGACGTTTTCCTTATTAGACCGGCAGACCAATTTCTTGCCTGCGAGGTAATTCCTGGAATTAGCGATCACAAAGGAGTCCTCCTAAAAATGTGCATAGAGGGCAAACGAAATGATCTTGTAAAAGAAAGAGAAATTTTTCAGTTTTCTCGAACAAACGTCACAAACATGCAATTATACTTGAAAAGCAATTTTCCGGCTTGGGCTTCTAGCGGATGTACAGTAGAACAGATCTGGTCAAATTTTAAGAATATTATTTCTGAATGCTTAGCAAAATTCGTGCCTACCAGGAAACTACGGTGCCATTCGGATCCTGTGTACTATAACAACGAAGTGAGGCGACTGAAAAGGCAGGTTAGGAAAGCGTATAGTAAACGTAATATAAATAAGGATCAGAAAAATAATTTTCTACAATTATCCAAAGACCTATTAGCATTAAAGTTACATACCCAAGAAAATTACCTAAAATCAATTCTAAGCGACCGATTGACCTGTTGGCAAAATTTCTTCAAGTATGTGAGACATAAGAAAGGGAACAAAGAAAGTATTCCAGCGATCTGCGGAGCAGATGGTTCGTTAATTACAGATGACAGTGAAAAGGCGGCTTGTTTAAACAGACATTATTCATCTGTTTTCAAGCCGAAGGATCAAACCCTATTAAGTGAAACAACACCCGTAATAGAAACTTTTCGAATCGATGGAGGAATTATTAGAAAACGAATTGCAAAAATTAGGAGAAATAAATCAGTAGGTCCTGATGGAATACCAGGAGAAATACTAAAACTGGGAGGGGAAGCCATGATTCCGTACCTTGCGCGCTTAATGGAGGTTACTGTAAATAATAGCATGATTCCTCAAAATTGGAAAGAGGCAGTCGTAGTGCCGATTCACAAGGGAGGAGACAGAAGGATTGTTAACAATTACAGGCCTATAAGTTTGACATCAGTCGTATGCAAACAGATGGAACACATAATCGCGGAGTATATTAAACGAGTTTGGAATAAAACTGATTGGCTATTTCAAAATCAACACGGTTTTCGTCTTGGGTATTCGTGCGACAGCCAGACAATTGCTTTTTGTCAGGACATAGCAGATTCATTAGACGAAGGGAGTAGGGTCGACGCAATAATATTAGATTTTTATGAAGCATTTGATCTTGTTCCACTTGGCCTTTTAATTTCCAAATTGTCAGAAACGGGAATAGATCATCGAATAATCCTGTGGATAAAAGAATTTCTTACGGGGCGCACTCACACAGTCAGAATAGGAGACAAATATTCATCGAAAGCCGATGTAACCTCGGGGGTCCCCCAGGGGAGTGTGTTAGGGCCTTTGCTATTCTTAGCGTTTATTAATGACATTGCAACTGGATTAAAATCAAAAGTTAGACTATTCGCCGACGATTGCATAATATATAGGAGTATTGGCTCGTCTGAGGACGAAAATGTTTTACAGAGCGATCTTATCTGTTTATGGAACTGGGCGTGCAGAAATAAGATGGAATTAAATCCGGAAAAGAGTAAATTCATTTGCTTTACCAAGTCTCGCTCGAACGTACGCTCCAGTTATGAACTAGGAACTAACGTTATACCACGGGTAAAAAACTGTAAGTATTTGGGTTTGGTCCTGCGAAGCGACTTAGGTTGGTCGGATCATATTAACAATACGGTTAAAAAATCCTGGAGAGCGCTGCACTTTGTAATGCGTATTCTAAAAAATAGTAGTCCAAATGCCCGATCCCTAGCATATACTACGTCTTGTTCGTCCAATTTTAGAATACGGAGCGGCATGCTGGAACCCGTACAGAAAAGGGCAAATCGATGCGTTAGATAAAATTCAAAAACGGGCCTCAAAGTTTGTAAATCACGAGTGCGTTGGTGACGAACGAGAAGAATGGGAGTCCTTATCTAAGAGAAGGGAACGGGCGCGTTTATGCGTAATGTATAAGACATACAGAGGGGACAGAGCATGGGCAGATATCGGTAAAAGATTACAGAAATCAGATTATAAAAGCAGAGGAGACCATCCTTGGAAAATACGATGTAGAAAGCAAAGAACTGATGTAGGCAAGTTCTCCTTTGTGAATCGCACAAAGGAGATAGTAGATTGGAATAAACTACCTGCAGAAGCACTAGAGGCTCTTCCTTCTAATGTAGCCAAATTTAAAAATATGCTTCATTCCATCTAAATCATCTCGAATAATACTGACTGAGACATTTATCTTTATTATTATTATTATTATTATTATTATTATTATTATTATTATTATTATTATTAGTAATATTATTATTACTTTTATTATTATTGTTATTGTTAATATTATTATTGCTTTTATTATTATTAATATTACTATTACTTTTATTATTATTGTCATAATTATCATGGCCCTTATACAGTGAAGGGATGTGAAGTGTAGTGTAGTAGGGGGGAAGGGAGTGTAGTGTAGTGAAGTGTTATGTAAACTAGAAGTGAATTTAGAGTTAGCTAGAAATAAATTGGAACTATTATATCGACCCCCTAATTCTAATAGTAAACCCAATTGTAAATGTTGAAAATGTTTAGTAATTCTAATTTTAATTGTTATCATGTTTGCCACCGAGCATTAGCTCAAAGCGAACTTTAATAAATCTATCTATCTAAATGTTGTTAGAAACGCCGAAATCTTGAATATCGGCTTGCGCTGATGCGCGGTAGAGATAGTAGCTGGGTGTATCAGAAGCATGCACTTCAAGATTTAATCTTTGTTCATCAACTAGCAACAGAATTCCAGCAGGTGAGTTTAGTCTATTTCCCCAAGCAAAATGTTTAGCATTGAAATCGCCGATCACTAATGTGGGCTAATGTGGACAAAAAGGGGGCTAGCATATGAATATTAGGTTTAACGCCGTTTGCATTCCAAGAAATGAGACGGAGTGAGGATTAGGAATGAGGAATGAGTGGCACAACTTAATGTACATGTACATGTTTTATTGATAATATAATTTTATTAATAGTCGGATGAGTTTGTGAGAAAAGGAATAATTTGACTTAAGAGTCTGGAGAAGAAATGTTCTACCTGTTAGGATATAAAGTGTTTTAGCTAGAAGGGCGGCCCAATGGGCGGGTGTACGGGCTGTTTGAAAACATCTGAATATAGCGACATTTGGTTTGGTAACGATGTCTGTGGCATTACACGACGGAGGGAATAAGGTTCTTGAGACATTGTGATAGGGATATAGGGGGAAGGATGAGGATAGGTTACAGGTGGAGTCCTTGGAAGGGTTGTTGTGCGATTTGTTTTCGGATGGGGTAGCGGGATTTGAGTGATTTTCTATGGAGAATGTTTTGATAAATGTCTCGCGACTAGAGGACCGATGAGCCTTTCCGCAGAGTGAACATTTGGTATCAGTACTAGAACATTCGGTCGTGGCATGCGGCCCTGCACATTTGCTGCAACGAGGAGGATTACCACTGTTCTTTTTTGTGTGTCCTGACAACCTTGACGCAGCACTGGTCCGGGTCTATGACGACACTCTTCAACCGTGTTTATAGCATTGAATTAGTTAGTTCATATATTGACCTGCTTTCTGATAATTTCGAAAGAGTGACTGCACATAAACGCCAAGGTTTACGATTAAAATGAGTCAGTCTGATAAATATTATTACTGGTAAATTTTTGTTTACTTGTTCTTGATGTATTTCTTCCTCATTATACAATGTTGGAACATTGATAATAGTAGGAAATAGTGGTTTCATTCGGGTCCCTGTAGGTGTAATATTACAATCATTTCGTTAACAAGTGCTAACCAAGCAAAGTAAACTCATCGACTGTACTTACTCTGATTTACGTATAAGGTCTCCTGATTTTAGTAACAAAATTATCATGTTTAAGAAATTCATTAATTTGTTCCGTATGAGTAGGTGGATCATAAATAATGATTGGAGGTATCTTGTTCGGTTGTGAGGAAGGAGAATCGTTTGAGGCACCTTGCTGTGAGGCAGGGTCGGGATCAAGAGTAGAAAATCTATTGCCGGTTTAGATGTTGTATAAAGACACTTTTGCACTATAAGGCATGCCTGATACCTGTACATACGAAGCTTGGTTATTCCCTGCATCTTGCAATCTGGGGCGCTTAAGAGAAGGAGAATGCGCTGTACCTATCTGTGGAGACGATAGAGAATATCCCACGGGTGGTGTGGACAGCTGCGTGAAGGTTGAATTCGCAGGTTGGCTCGCTGCATATATAGAGCGATTTTCTTAAGAATGGGATAAAGTGACAGTTCGCGAAACAAGTGAACATAACGTGTACTTCAGAGAAGTAAACACGTGCACTGTCACGAGTACGTATCTCACATTCAAGACTCGGTTTTAAAACAAACATAATACCTATCACATAAAAACTAAATTCAATGTAATTTTTATAAAAAGAAAGAATTTTTACAGAAGAGCACAAAGCTCTGCACTTCCTAATTTCAATTATTTCTCGTGGCGCACTATATATTCGTCGGACGAGGACATCACAGCCAGAGAGCGTCGTAACTATTTACAAGTTAGCCAACTGCAAACGAACAAATAGAGGAAGGAGAGTCTAATAAGTCCAAGGACACAACGACCACAGAATCGTCAGTTGTGTTGCCAGCACTAGCTGTCAAATCATCCCATTCTAAAGAAAATCGGACAATAGTTGATGCTGCTACTGGTGCTGTAGGTGATTAATATGATGCGGAACCGTATAATGGAAGTCGTTAAGTGCGTATAGAGCTGAGGAGACCACAACACTAATTAAAATGCACTTCACAGCACTGAGATATTAACACAATTATTTATTTCTTAATCTAATATATACATTTATACATACATATATACATTTATAGATTTCAATTGCCGTCTGGCTTAGAGTAAGTTCTTACTTAATAAGTCACTCGCTTGCTGAACAGCCGTGTCACGGCCCCGCAAGGCACCTTTTCATCACTGGTCATATTCGAGGTACGGCGGAGCGATAAGCAGTGGACGAGGTGTGTACCGTTCGGTAGCCGAGCGAGGAGTGAGTTCATTTTATGTTACAAATATTTTCAATCAGAAGCTCAGTTCTGCAGGCTGGTTGTGCAGCTAGTTCCAGGCGTTATCTTTCGGCGCGTGCCTTCAAGGCTAAAGCTACTTCATGGATGAAAGTTGCGATAACGCTAGACGGCCAGAAACAGAGTCGGTCTGAAATCCAGAATCGCAATGGCATAAATTTTATACCTGATTCTTCAAGACATTACCACACTGAAATAAGTAAGGGCGCGTCAAAAGCACATACTTTCTATGATATTAGTAAGGTTATGAATTATAATAACTATATAATTAACCACAAAAGTGATTCTATCCGCACAAATTATTTGCCGCAGATGGCATTCGAACTTAAGTGCGTAAGATTACCCGGCAGTCCTTTTACCTATTACACCACAGACACAGATGAAACACTGCATCACAAAAATGTAGCACTAAAATATAGTTCGACTTTCGCAATTTTGAAATATCACAGGTTTGAATAAAAAAGCTCCTTAGCCATATTATTTACCCAACTATGCTCAAAATAAGGGAAAAATTAAAGAATATTGCTGCTGAATTGAAAATTCTTGTTTACATATTTTATAAATTATCATGATAGCACTCAAAATAATGTAAAAATTGCCATATTTTGAAAACATTACACTAGTCTACATGTGTAAATTTTTCTGTTTACCCCGATGTTTTAACTGAGTTCATATAATTTGAGATCACAGATTACAAATATGCTCTTAGAAATTTTCATCACGTCACAACTTGTCACAACACACAGTTATAAAGTTAAAAAGTTATCAATTTCATGTGTTGCAACAGGATCCTACTGTGATTATGTGATAATTAAGGTGAGCTAAGGAAAACAATCTGCCCAGATTTTTTCATTTCCTTGCAACATCTGATATACAATTTGAACTTTCTTATAGTCGGGCACATAATTTATAGAAAATAATCTACTGCTTTCATAAACACAAAAGGATTTTCATTATTGAAAGCACTGAAAATAGGAGTTCTTTGTAATGAAACATAAGTATGCACTACATTTCCAAAGCCCGATGGCAAATTTTCAAAATTATTTTTGAGTTAATCGATCTGATGTTGCTGAGCACCGTCTTGTCCTGATAGAGCTTTAATTCCATTATCTAACTTGTTAATGTGCACTTTCATTTGCTTGGTAACTACTTTTTGGAATTGATCTACTCCCTTCTCGAGTGTTGACTGTCTGTCTGACATTGTAGTTATCATTACATGTTGGGTTTCTATTTTCTATTCTATATCCTTAGTCTTTTGAATAATCTTGTCCTCTAATTTCTGACCTGAATCTCGTCTTCAAATTTTCTATATTCCTGAACCATTTCCTGATGAACCTTCTCTTTGAAATTCACTTTCCACTGCTCAGATAGTTACAGAAATAGAGATTTCAAATTATCCTCTAATTTCCTATTATTTTCTTCTAGTTTATTGTCAAATCCCCAAAATTTATTTTCATATGTAGCCTTATTTTCTCATATTTTATTGTCTAATTCTGAAAATTTATTTTCTAATCTGGAATTACGCTCTTTCAATTCCGAAAATTTGTTTTCTATCCTATCACCTAGACTTTCGGCTTGCATCCGCAATTTAATTTCAATTTGTTGCATGGAATGTTCAGTCAAACGAGTCATTGAATTTGCCCTGCCCAAATTTTCTTCCTCTATATTTTTAGTTCGCGTGGGAGTCTCTTGTGATTCAGTAGGGGATGTGGTGCTAGTTCCTCCTACATCCCCTTCTAAATTGGATGCCATCTAAACTGTTCCTCTACATGGTTGCAATGACCCATTATCAGCATCATCGGATTCCTCCCCAATACCTAAAGTTGCAGTCAAATTCCTAGCTACATTATATTTATCAGCCATTTTGAACGAAATTGTATTCTGAATCAGTCTTAGAATAACACAATAAATACAATGTAGAAAGGACTATTTCTAACAGATAATTAACAAACACTGTTTTTGAGATTATAATATACCTCACTGTTAACTGAATTGTGCAACACTTGCTTCAATTCAGAATACTTGAACTTATACAATATAAATGTATGATGACTCAATTTAATATCGCTTCTATTTACTTATTGTTTAATTTGAATGAATGTGTGCGAATGAATGTGTTCGAGATCCCATTAACAATCAAAGCCAAACGAATTAGGCGTCAAATATGTAACCTTTTATCGGTTATATATTTTACAGGTTTAGTTAGCACCTAGTTGGGTGCCAAATATATAACCTACTTCTACTTTTAAACAAGAACAAAAATCATTAGCCTTTCTGGAATCTCAAGAATGTGAATTCTCTGTGTTAACAGGACTCTCACGCTCATTCAAGTATTAAACAAATATATATTTTTAACAAAATATACTATAATCTCCTTATTCTCTTTTCGGTTATTTTACAATTGTCTATAGTACACACATAACAATTCAAAAACATTTTTACTGAAAGAGAACAACAGTCCATACAACCTAACATTTACTGTACATTTTCACTGACTAGGTTTTCTGCTAATCTTTCCGATCATAGCATTATGTAACATCACTTGAATTTCAGATTTAACGTTACCAGATAATGATTGATTCAATAGTTTTAAATTATCTTTTGAATAATTGAAAGTCCTACCTTTAATGCATGTTGCATTATTTGTTCTGACTAGATTTCCAAATAATTATTGTATCCTTATTGGTTCATCCTTACTTGTATCCATAGGTAGGTAAACGAGGATCTGCTAAACAAGTGCCTGCCGTCTTTCTTGCGTCGTCCCGTGACCTTCAAACAGCCTCGCCTATTGCCGTCGTTGCCTCGGTCACTGGACTTACGCGTTCGGGATCACCTTGCTTCTTGCGGCCTCGCGTGTCAAAGAATTTCGTTTCCAGTCTCTTAATATGGAAGGAGGAAATGAACGCGTGAACACGTGTCCGGACAGCTGCAAGAAGCTTCTGGGACCACTTACAAAGGAAGAGAGAGAGAGGAGGGAAGCCGGAGATAGAAAGAGAGCGATTAGATATATTATATTAGATATATTAGATTAGCGTAAATTAGAATGCTGAAACGCAGTTACCCTCAGCCAATGGGAAGTTTCACTATGAGGGAAGGGGTAAATTTACAGATTTAGAAACATTTTGGGAGGGGGGAAGAGAGCTTTCTTGAACACGAGATGCACAGAGGAAAGTTAATCACGAGCAGAACGCGACTAGGGAAAGATGTTCGCAGAGTAGAACTTATGATCGGAACGCGATCAGGGGAAAGACATTCCCAGAGAGAAGTTTATTTTATTTGGACGCGACTAGTGGAAGATGTTCGCGGAGCGGAACTTGCTATCAGAACGCGACTAAGGGAAAGACAGGATCAGAGAGAACTTTATTCTGATTAGGCCGGCATTAGTGCAAAGACACTCTTAAAACGGCACCGTGGATTTGCTGCGGAGGAAACTCGGGCGGGAGATCGCAGGATCCCGCGCTACTTCCGCGTAGGCCCGTCTGCCTCTGCCGCCTTTCACGTCGGGCTCATTCATTGCCCATATTACGCTACGGCCAGCGCCCGTGGGCCCTCGACCGGCTGAGTCCGCACAATTTGGCGACTCCGCCGCCGCCCCCGCCGCCAGCTGAGGAGGGACGCACCACGGGAGGTCGGCGACCTGGGACTGCCCGCCGCCTCCGCATCCGAGGATCGCCGCACGGCCAGCTCGTGGAGCCAACACAGCCAGCGGTGAAAGTTATGAGGCGAAGCTGCCTCGCAGGACATTTTTGGGCGAGAGATTAATAGTGACCGCGCTTAGGCCCTGCAGATTGTAGATGGTGGATAGAATGTTGCATGCGTTATTAGAAATTAAGCCTTTTATGTTAACCTTAAGGGAATTAGTTTATTAGTGATCAGAGTAATGAGCTCACAGAATAGGTATAAGAGGAAACCTGTGTCGCCCTTTGCGACCTGTAAATTCCCTGGCAGCTCATGGTGCCAGGAATAAACCTCAATTTATTATAAAATGACTCAGTGTGTTAATTCATGACTTCCCAACACTTCCATCCAGCCACATTACAGGAGCTGAACCTCGCGCCCTCCCCCCGTTGACATTACATTCGGCTTGCCCAACCAGGGGCTCGCTTACATTACTATATATATATATATATATATATATATATATATATATATATATATATATATATATATACGCGTGTGACTCGGTTTGTCCCGCATGCCCACACGTGATAAGAACGCCTGTGGCAGAACGGGTCAGCGAGCAAGGTGCAGTTCGAAAAGGGCGCGCCGCCGCCAAGGATACGGAGAGGAGAAAACGTTCCGCTAGTGCTACATCGCAGGGCACGTACGTAAATACGCGAACCCACGAGCAATCTCTTTCGTTCCCGTTCGCCAAGCTAGCAGCACTCGCATTAGCTATTGTCCGCCGCAGCAACAACTTCGCTTAGTAGATATGTGTGTTGGACGTCGGACAGACGCCTAGTTAGCTGTCCGAGAAATTTTGTAGTTTTCTGGAAGAAAGTGCTTCTTCGGACAAAGACGCGGGGAGTGAATCTACCCGTTATTAAGGAAGTAATACATGCTGAGTTCTAGTAAAGTGCAATCAGCGACGAAATCTGGGACCGAGAGACCTGTACGAACGAATTACGCACGAGTAGCCAGTGCGGTGCGAGAAACATTCGCACGCGGGCGTAATAAGAGGCGCCGGGTGTGGTCGACGCAGAACAGAAGACGGAGCCGGGAGCACGAGACCGGAAGAGGACGCGCGAGGGCAGCAAGCAGTCGCCGTCGACCAGAGTCCCACGATTGGCAACGCGGAGGCCGGGGGCAAACGGCGTCGATGCAGAGGCCAGCGCGCGTCAAGGTCAGGCATCGGAGTCCAGAGAAGAACGGAGGGAGGCAACGGTGCGTAAGCGCCGCAATAAATAGGTCAAAGCCACGTCGACCGGGGAGAACTTGTTTGAAGGAGAGTGTGAGGGAATTAAGGACACGAGAGGCAACTGAGTTTAATTCAAAAACTAGCAATTTTAAAGCACTATTGCGTACGAAAATGTAAATAGATCATATTCATTTTTGTTCTTCGCAGCCACAGCGAAAGTGTTGTAAAGAGAGTGATGCATTTGTACACATTTTTTTGTATGTAACATTATTTCAAGGTGAATGATAAATTGTAAGTTTTGTTCACATCAAATGTAAGTAGGAATAGTAACGAATTTAGTTAAGCTGAGTTACAAAGGGAATTCTCAGGGTTTATTAGTATGATTATTTTCGTGATTCAATTTTAATTCATTGAAATGGTCTCAGATTTTTTGTATTTCTTGGTTATTTGGTGTGATTTTTGTAAAAGACGAAGTGGGTTTTTGATATCATCACAAAAAAGAAGAACATAGTAGTTACGCGTGCTTATTTTCTTCGTATTCTTATCGAGAATATATGTTTGGCACGTGGAGTGTATTCTCTAACTGTAGATTACAAGGACGCGAGTTCAAATCCAAGAAACGCCGGCCAATTTTACCCCCACGTCCACTATGCTTGTATATTAATTTCTGTACATAGGGTTGTCTAAACTGTGTTTTGAGTTTCCCGAACCAGAAAAAGTGATTTTCGAAAAACCTCTCTTTGTCAGTCCGTTTACGTATGAGTAATTGTAGAGTAAATAGGATTATCACTCAAATGGATATTCATCGAATGATCTCGATGATGTCACGAATTCCCGAATTTGAAACGGATATTTTTATGTTGAGGGAACTTAACATCAATCGCCAACATATTGTCGAAATGTTGTCAATAATAGCTCAAACTTTTCTTTTAATAGAGCAAAAGACGTATAATTATGGCATAGGTCCAAATTTCAGCGAACGATCTGCATTTTCGTAAATTTGAAACAAAAATTAATATTGTCAAAATACAATACTGGTAAGCGTGTACATGGTAACGCAGAAGAAACGTGTCAGACGTGATAAGTCTAAGGATGCGGAATCTAATCCCAGCAGGGAGAAAATAATTTTTACCGAAAAGAATTTTTTTAAAAAAAATTGTATATTGCGTATCAGTTACAAATAAGATGTTAAAGTATATAATGTTGAAGCAGAACTAGTTTTCAACATAACGCACTGTCTATAAGTAGTAGGGTAGTACTATATTTATGTGTTGAAAAAGCATTTGACAAAGTATGTCATAAAGGTTTACTTTACAAACTCAGAATATTCGAATTTCCTATACATTTACAAAAAATATTATTAAGTTTATTACAGCGTTGATTTCACGTCCAAGTTAACAATATTTTTTATAGTGAATACAATATCCACGTTGGAGTACCTCATAGTTCTCCCCTATCACCTAACCTTTTTAATATTTACAATGCAGATATTCAACATTTAATTAATTCACAAATAGCCTTCTTTGCCGATGACACATCTTTATTTACTTCTCATGCGGACATTATAACTGGTTGTGACAATTTACAAGATTATTTAAATATTTTTGTTACTTGGTACAATAATTGGGAAATTAACATCATCAGTCAAAAACATCAAGTAAAAATATTTTCATTAAAAATAATCTCTCCTCCTTATCCTCTTATCAACTATAAAGCAATCACCTGGTTTCCTAACAAGACTCCAATTACCCGTCTTGGATTACAACTAGATACTAAATTAACTTGGAAACCACACATTTCACCAATAATAAATAAAACTAATGCTGAGCTTTTAAAATTACACTCATTTCTGAACAAAAAATCTCACCTTTCATTACATTCAGTATTGTCTATATTTAAATATATAATTCACCCTTCATTAACATATGCATGCCCCATTTGGGGTGGTGCAGCGAAATCTCATTCAAAATGTAGGGGTTATACAAAATAAATATTTAAGGAAAGCACTGAAGGCACTCTGGTTCTAAAAATCCCTCAAATACTACACGAACTCGGTATTCATTTAAATCCTAGATCCATCCCCGAGATAAATTCTATACTTCCTTTCTTCTTCTCCTGCTTATACACCTCTTCAACTTGAAAAAACAGTTAATCCTTTTCCAATTATTAAATCACATTATTCAAAAGATCTCTTACATCTTCCATAGTTCACGTTCCTCCCTTTTTCTCTCCTATTCTCCTCTATTGATTATTGTACACATTTCCATATATTATGTTCTATTTATAACCATTGTTTACTTTTAAGGTCTTAATGTCTCTCCCAAATCAAAAACAATACTTAAGTACTATTTAGAGGTAACGTTTTAAGTCTCTCCTCATATTGATTCCAAGTGTCCATGTGTCTATAATGTCCATACCCTTGAAAGACAAATTTTTGTCGAACAAGGATCAATATATATGTATATATACACACACATTTTAAAAAATGACCAAAAATAACGTACATCAAAACCAGTTTGGATGAACATCTTAAGCTGTTGGATCTACTGTGTGATCGAAGCTTCTTTCATTCGTTCATGTGAACTCAGCTCGCAAACGTTTGATCTGGCTTGTTATTTACCAGGAAATATCTTTCTTTAGTTATCTCGAAATTGACCGAAACGACAATGGCGCTGACAGGGGTTACGGGACCCTTAGATCATTTCCAACAGCTGACGTTACAATTTCTGAGCGATGAAATCAAATAGGCTACTCAGAAGTTTTATGGTGAACACTTGTTGTATTTCGTAAATATTGTTGGAGGAAAGTACAATTAAAAAGATTAAAATCAATGAAATCAACTACAAATGCGTTTAAAATGACGGGAAAAGTTAAAAATGACTCTAGTCGAAATCCACGGAAAATGCAAAACCACAAACAGACATAAAATGGATAATTTCCTTTTGTTATAACAAAGTTAATGTCTATACTAAACGGCATTGTTTTAAAGTGAAAAGAAAGAAATGACATTTCATTAAAATCCGTCTCCTAATAATAAGATATTACCACAACACTCATGTCGTAAATTACTATTAGACAACTATAAATGTTAGTGTATGTGAGAAGCAGGAATCATATGGTATTAAGACAAAATGGATCTGATACATGATTTTGATCATTTGAGCTGTGGCACACTGAGTAGATTATTTCGTCGAAAGAGATTTAGTAGGTGTTCTGCCTTGGATTCAGGAAGTGCGGAGAGGAGAGCGTATGCAGAGACAAGTGATTTTTGTGCCAAAACTTAACACGTTGAGTCTTGATGTAAAGTACACTCAAAAATCAAAATATCCGTTTGAAACTCCCAAATCCCAGAGTTCGTTCAGATGGAAGGAGGAAAATCTATTTTAAAAACAATTGGCTGAACGATTTACGAGCATAGTCCACGTTAAGACAGGCAGACACTTTTGCCGTCAATCGATTTTTCGGTTTCAAGGGCCCCCCAAAACATGGATTATGGCTACAATACGTGATTAGATGAAGTAATTTACTTTATATAGAAAGAGGATTTATATATTTTTTCGTTACCAAGGCCGCACAATAAGAACTTTTCTTGAAAATTCGCTGTTTTCCGGCGCACGATTAAACCACCTTTTCTCCTTACATACGTATAGATGAGAAAATAAAAAAAATCAATATGATGGAAATCAAAGGAAAAGGAATGATTCACTCAAAATAATTTTTGAAAACTGCCCTATGGAACAAGTAACAATCTTTAAATATCTTGGATGTATTATAACCACGTTAAACAGAATGATATGCAAAAGAAAATAGAAATATTTATATATTTATTAAAAATTATCTATTTGCTTTCGATTCAATTTTTGATTCGGAAATGGAAGCCACATCAACAAGAAATTTATTAACATATTAATTTATTAAATACCGGCTTAGCATTTGCAAGGGGTACCTTTAACTTTTCCTTAATTAATTAAATGGTTTTCTTTTTAATTAAACAAGGTAAACACATTATTTTAAATCATACAACTTAATTACTCACGCGTACTTTCTTTAATTTTATCAATCTAATATTTTGAAAATCTCAAACCTCTGATGGGACATGTATTAATCGCATCTTGTAGGAGTATATGTTCGTGCTTCACTAATACATTAAACATTTCCATTTATCGAAATGACGAAATACTAACCCATTAATATTGTAAGGCGTTTTGTCAATGTTTAAAATATTTAAATGGTAAAAGCAATCTCACATTATATTCATGTCGTGTAGTGGCATTCGTCGTCTTCGTAGAACATATTCATTCGCCACAAGTTTAAATTTATAATGTCATTTTTAATGTGTTTTATTTTGCTTGCACTATTAATATCGTGCCCTATAACGATATCTTCATAAGAGGGATACCAACATTCCTGTTGAAGTCACGCGAATCAGGAACATTGAAAAGTTCCAGAATACTGAACCCTTCCATAGCTCAACTTGCCGTTGATATAATATATCATTGGCACCATTGCTATTTGTCCAGCCTTTCGACATAATGAAATATGCAGTATATTATTATAAACAGTTTCTTTGCTAGCCGATAAGTATACAGCAATGCGAGTCGTATAGAGAAGATAAAAATAAATAATATAGCTTCTGTTCATACTCGCCATAAAAGTACTTCTCTCGGCGTTATTAAATGTACCAGGTTATTTGTTTATATACTAATAACACTTAGAGAATTAATAAATATAAACGGGTCTTTTAACGGCTGTTAAGAATGAAAAGGAAAGGTTGAATCTTTAAAAGACAGTCATAGTTGCCGTAAGACAGAAATTGTTACTGCAATGATCCCACGGAACTACCAATAAGCGTTACGTCTTGTTTGCTTGTTAGTTTTGGAGAAATGGTGAAGACCATCATTTCGTCAGACGCACTATTTTTCGCCTCGAGGCGCTACTGAGGCCGCGATATCACCTCTGCCCCCGGCATTGAGCGTATGAAGCCAACAATCGAAGCGAGACATTGCAAACCTTTCTTTTTCATTACCCCTCGCGGAATTTTGAATTGCGATTCAGAAGAGACATTAAAAAATGGCAACATTTTGAAATTTATAAACAATTTCCAAGTTTTGCAGATATAAAGGGGGAGTGTTTCTAGATGTCCCAGAGCCCGAAACCGCGAATTAACAATTTTGCGACAATTTACAATTGTTTAAAATATTCGAAATATGAGTTACAACGGCCGGAAAGGATCTGCAAATTGTGTCTGAAATTTACAACATGTTTAACAATTTTAACAGCAATTTTAATATAGTGGTTTGACAGAGTTACAAATTGATTGCTGAAAGTTAGAATAACTGTTGCTCTAATCCTATATATTTACTGTTTTTATTGACAGTCATTCTGGACAGAAAACCCCCGCTCAGAAATATTTTTTCGTCATGGCGTGTGCGCAGGCAAAATCTCTCCTTCGACAGGTAAAGATGATGATTCACACTTCGAATGTTTTATGCATCGTAATTAAGAATCATTAAGAACTTTGAAGTGCAAAAGAAGTCCCGGGAGGTACGTTTCCGCTAAAAAATGTACACTGGCAACGCAACTACGCCATTGAGCGCCCCACGGCTGCAAGTTCAACACTCTCCTCTGAAAGAAAGAACCTCTCGTATTTCGAGTCGCACCTGCAGCGATGCCTCGGGCGGGGCGAGAGGGGTAGGGTGGGGGAAGACGGAGACCGGCATCGCCGCGCGCATGCGTTCTTGCGAACCGCGGCTCCATAAATTATTCCTCTGGCTCGTCCCGCCGGGAGCCAGAGCTCAAAGGATCGCGCTGCGGCTACAGTGGGGCTCCCGGCCGCCGTGTCGTGCCGGCCCGCGTGTTGAGTTGCGTCCTGCGACAGGCCCGACCTCGCCACGATTCCGTCTCTATGTGACCGTTGGCGCGGCAGGGAGACCACGCAACGTGATTTAGTGGTTGCCTCATATTCTGTCATCGCGTCTAGCGTTTGTTCCGAAATTTGCGGCTCGCTACACGTGTATGTCATAAAAACATGAACGATGATATTCCACGTTGTCAGGGATGGGTACGGGGGACCTGGCAGCTTTCGCACCGCAGGTTTGGAAATGCGCGCTGCCTGTATTCAATATCCACGAAGAACCTCGTAGTTTCTAGAATTGGCAAGCATGAATTATAAGCATGAAAACGAAATGAATATACGACTCTTTTAAATTCATTGCGATTATACACGCAACGCGTCTCCTAGCTCCCAAAACGTGGAACGCACCTTAGAGTAATCCTCTTTTATTATACACCCAGCATCCTCTACGGGCCGCTGGCTAGTCAAGTCACGTCAGTCGCAGTCAAGTGAAGGAATCGCCGATAGATAGCGTCTTCTTGCTCGCGTCATCTACCTATCAGCCAGAATTGGGAAGGTATAAGGAGAGCTAGCATATAACTTGCTTTTTATGGGCAATTAATATATTTTTTTGTGCTTTTGCTCTTGTTCCTTATTAAGTTGCTTGAGTAACACAACCCAAATTATATATATATATATATATATATATATATATATATATATATATATATATATATATATATATATATAATGACCAACAGTCGGGGTGAGGGGTAATTTGCCCCCTTCAATATGCTAGCTCTCAGCTTTAAGCAAAATATACTATGATCTCTTTGAACTCCTTCGGTCCTGTTTACAAACACAGAATAAACACATAACATTTAAATTAAATCTTCCTGGAAGAAAAAAGCAATCTTTACTTGCTAACATTTACTGTACATGTTTCACTGCTTAAGTTTTATTCTGACCTTTACAATGATACCATAATATAAGCACTTACATGAATTTCATTTCCACATTATGTAAGAAAGATTGATTCATTATTCTGAATAAAAATCTTTAAATAAAAATTCTTTCTAATGCATTTATATCATCACTCGGCCCTAACTTGGTTTCAAATAATAATGGAATACTCACTGGATCGTTCTTACTTAAATTTGACCACAGAGTAACGAGACGTTGGTTACAGTCAATCGCGAGAATTTTGTCGCAGTTCTTGCATCCTCCCGGTGACCTTCAAAATGCCTTGCCTCCAGTTGCTGGTGCCCAAGTTCCATGAAGTACGCGGTCGGGTAGCTCATTGCACCACGCTATCTTGCATGTATAAGTATGCCCTCTCCCAATTACGTGATGTACAAAAGAGTAGTGAAATCGACCAAAGTAACGTTGTAATTGAATAGCTAGTTCTATAACCATACAAAGAAACTCTTCTGAATGTCTGCAATGCCTAAATGTCTGAATTCTAGCAAAATTAATAATGCTACAGATACTCAGTTTAAATCTTAAATAAATATATAAACTTAATAAGATACACACGTAACATTCAGAAATATTTTATAACATCTACAAAAATGTAACGACGAAGAAAAATTCCATTAAAGGTTTAAAAAAGACAAGGTGTCTTGTTATATTTTTAGTAATAGTTAATGCTCTAGGGTAACGAAATCGCAGTCGGACATTGTTAAAATGGTCTATTAAATGACTTCGCGGACTCACATTAACTTTATTCTTTTTGAATGAAATGGCCAGGTTTTGACAATTAATTGTCAGAATATTTAGACCTCATTTGTAGAGGTGTTTCTTTTGTGTCATATCAGTCGCCTTGTACAAATGTGACAAAATATTAGCCACGTGCATTTCATGCTCATGAAATACACGAGCAAATAGTTGCGGTTGGCGGGAAGGGACGCCGGGCTGAAAAATTGCAAACCTGGGGAGCGGAAGGGAAGGGGTGCCGTGTCGTGGTTGGCCACTTGTGAAATTCGTAGACCACTTGAGGCAAACTTGTGAACCCCGTAGACATGCTGGCTGTGGAAACGCAACGGCGGAAACCGCGAGATGACGCAGTTCTGTCAGCCGGCCCAGAAGGTAATTTAAACGGACCCCGGACCTAAACTCCTTCTTCTGATTCTTGGGCGCGTCGTTAGGAAGTGTGGGTTGTGCGCGGCGCTGCATTTCAATGCATAGGCTACTGAGGCAGGGAACTGAAGCCGGCGTGCTACGTCGGGACGGGAGGTGCGGCATACTCGCTTATATGCTCACGTAGGCAACTGGTGCATCACACCGAATAAGATATCAAATTATCAGGCCTGCGGTGGTGGTGACCAGGAACATTCCTTCTGGTAACGGGTCAATATTGTTTATTGTAATTATTGTATGTAGTATTCGGGTTTTGGTGCATATTTCAAATAAATACTCAATAAATTACAAACAGTTCACGTCTGTGATTTATTGCCCCAGCAACGACGCCACCCATTACACAATTTTTTGTAAAACTTTTATGCAAACTAGAGTACTCAACTTTTAAGAACTAGAACCATCAATTCAAAGATTATTGGTTATCTCATACGCATTAAAATACATAAGCTCCAACTGAAATAATTGTTTAGTATAGTGTATGCCCTTACGTACGGTGTTGAATGTGTAATTTTTAATTAATTGATATGAAAATTTCAGAAACGTTATAGTTGTTAACAATCTTTTTATAAATTAAGACATCTATGCAACGTTTTGATTACGAGTCGTTCTTCAGGTTACATTTCAACAGATGTTGGTTTAGCACACTCCTTGTTCGAAACGTAGTTTCAGTAGTAGTCGTATGTCTTAATTTAAAAAAAATACTGTTGACAACTGTAATCTGTCTGCGATATTTTTATGGTCGTTTACAAAACATTACAAATAAATATTTATGTTATTTTTTGTGATAATTTAACCCATAAAGTATTTAACAGCTGCAAACAGAATCTCAGGGTTTGGCTAAAAAAAATACTTTCTCACAACAACAATCTTTTTCCCAGGAACTGCATTTCCGTACAAAAATGTCAATTGGAGACGCCCACTTCTAGGAATCTGAATTCAAGGCAAATTCTTCGAGGTGAACGCATTAGTATGTACCAGTTTCGGAGAATTTGTGTACAACAGGAGCAATAGCGGGCAGCTCAACACGAAGGCCGCAGCCAGCGTTCCCGCGGCGCAGGAAGCCGGCGCATTGCGACGAGCCGCAGAGGTCGCAGGGAGGGTGGCAAACTGAACGAGGGGCAAGCCGGCGACGGCTGTGAAGAGGGTAGTTGGTGGCGGTGGTGGTGGGAAGAGGAGATGGAACAACGAACACGGGGGACGGTTGAACGTGCGATAGCAGTGGTGGTAGTGGGGGGCAGAAAAGGGGCGGAAGCGTGGACGGTAGAGGGGCGGTAGTGGGGGTGTCAGTGGCGGCAGTAGTGGTGGCGGTGGCTGTAGAGGGGCGATAGCGGGGCGGTAAGGGAAGTAGTTGTGGAGGCAGTAGCGGAGGCGGTAGCGAAGGTGGTAGCGGGGGCGAAGCGGTGGGGAAGGGAACGGATGCGGAGAACCGAGCCGAAGGAATAGTTTGGGTCGTGGGCTGGTGACGTTCAACCGCTTCTGGAGACTTGTTATTGTGCTTTTTGTAACCGCAGCAGTCGTTATCGTGGACGGAAGCCGGGCAGGCAAACGGGGAGCATGTGGCCGTGAGGGAGCCAAGGGCCGTATATTCGAGGCAAGTGAAGGCCTCTCCTCGCTGAACGCCCTTCGCTTTACTTTTGTTGCAGTATGGGGTGTGGGATAAATATAGCAACGTTGCCAGGCCCGGCCCTGGTCCGCCGCTGCGGCACTTGCCAGGTTTACGTTCAGAGAAATATGGCGTGCGGAGGAATTGTTATCAAGCCTCCTCCCACTTGCGTCGATACGACTCTTGCACAACGGACGAGTAATGCAATGAAGAATAATTAGCTGGATTAAGACACGATCTTAATTGCAGTTTAAGGTAATAATTTGTGTATTTTTCATACGCGCGTGCATAAATAAATGTTTTTTATGTCGTAATTTCCTTCAGGTTTTCCAAAATCTGCATACCGCAACGAAGGAAAGTGAACATACATTGGATAAATAATTTTATGTAGCAACATAGCTTTAAATATTGTATTGTCTGTAACACAGAATATTGTACTATTTTGAACAAAGAGCAGAAAAAATATGCGTATTTTTCAGAATGCTACGAGCTAAGTCGCAAGCTTTCATGAAAGGAAAACCGATTAGGAGAATAAAGGAGGAGTCTGGATCATAAAAAATTCGTGAAAATGGGATGTGAACAAAAACTTGTTGGTCACCTATTTGGCAGTAAACTGCGGAAAGAAATAATTCTGAGTGTCTTCAGGATATTTGCGTCGTGAGATTCATTATAAGTTTAATAAGACGGCATTAACGAACAACATTAATAGGTGCGAATAAACTTTAATTTTTTTCAAGTTTTGATTTTAAAATAGTACCAACTAGCAGAGAAAGGAGTGCGAGATGTTGCGAGCCAATGCGGGAACCACGGACCGTGAAATCGCCGCCGGCCACCCGGAGGGGCAGCAGGGACCGCGTGAGGAGAGGAAGGGAAAGGGATGGAGGAGGGTGGTAGGGGTGGGCGGCGAGCGGCAGACTGCGATTATCGATGGTGAGAGGCGGACGGTGGGCGGTAGGCGCCGCCACAAAGGCCGCGTGAATGAAGCTCCATTCACGGGGGTATCGCCACTTTACGTATTACTGACCCCATCTGGCGTGTCAAATTTACGGAACGACCGGGACCGACGATGGGCCCCGCAGCTAGTGCTGCCGTTACAAATACGCCCCACGGCTCCCAGCGCCCACCTCCCAGCCCCGGCCAGGCGCAGGCACCCGAACGGACCGAAAGAGCGATTTGTGCGCCCGCGCCCACCTCCCGACTCTCGCGCTCGCTTCAAGCGCGTCTCTCTCTATCAGCTCTCTCGCATGGCTGCTGATGCGCCGCAACGTTTCCCTTCCGGTCTGCCAGCTGACGGCCGATAATGCGCTTGTATTCGTTCCCGAATTCGAACCCGCGGATTCCTGAGCGTATAACTGAGCGGCGCAGAACGTGTTGTTTGGCGGGAACAAGTCACTTGTATCAGTGACGCCTGTACATACGTAAAAATGTTCCTGACAAATTGAACAGATGCAATCAGTAACAAATTAACTTAATTTTCAATAAGTTATGGGTTGCGATAAACCAGTTTCCATTTCGAATTCCGAAAGAAAATTATGTGATATTTTTTAGATCCATTATCACAGAAATCACAAGGATTGGCGATTATTATTCGCAACTAATAACTCGGAAAATTAGAGAAACTATTGTTGTTTGAGTTTTCTGCCATTGTGAAGTCGCAGAATACAGATTATTCCGTGTACATGTTAAATACCATTTCTTTATATACTAGCAAACGTATTCTAGTATTTACGGGAGATAGGGTGGTTAGTCGAAGAATACTTATCAAACGCATTTTCAAATACTGTTCAAAAGTCATTACATTTCATACAAGTGAATACAACATACTAAAAAATTTTGCAATCTTTAGTAATCTTTATCGTGTCATCAACCTCGAACGGGAAATAATCATAATTATGAAGATTATTCGTCGTCTCCACTAAACGGTTCTCACTTAGGGAGTTTTAATCCTTTCTCTAAACTAGAACGACTTATAGAGAAAACTTGGATTCCCGAGTCCAACATGTATCGTTTACATCGCTATTAAAATAGAATATTATTCGTTGCTTGCCGGCTTGAATTTTCGACAGAAGTAACGATTATCTTTGCTTTAAGTAACATACATAACGTTCACTAAGCTTAGCATTTTATGAAGTAACACTAAATTATATATTATTTCTGTATTATAAATTCATTGGTCGTATTACTCAATCACCCAATTAACGTATGTAATATATTTCCCAATCATATACAAGGCGTTTGGTCTACAAGGGATTTTAAAAACAATAAAATAAATATCAATAGGTAATAATTTTCAATGAATTTAGTCTTAAAGATATTTATTAAATATAAATTATTTACAAATTATTGAAAATTGTTGAAAACTGTGTGATATAAAATGGGGAGAATTTAATTTGAAGTGACATGTACAATAGTAAAACAAGGGACCACCTCAGCATTTGCTCAAGGATCAAGGAAACTGAACGAAAACCTGATCGAGATGGGAGTCATTATCCCAGAAGCTGAAGTACAATATCTGTAAGAGGTTCTTTAGAATTACACAATCCAAATGCTAAATAATACACCAAATGTTATCAAAATTAATATTACTTTCCATTTTGATGCTCGATATAGTCTCTAATTGTATAGTAACCGTTGTGCTGCAGAAAATATTTTACTTGGTACTTAAACGTTTGCATTGAATTTCATCGTTTAATGTCATCTGGCAAGGTGTTGTAAAATAATGAACATGTATTGAGTGTGAATATTTTATAGTGAGCTGTTGATACTGTCACCTGATGAATATGATTATTACGTCGACTGTTGTGGTTATAGACAACAGCGTTTGCTGGAAATATATTCCCGCCCTTAAGTAAGTCATTTTTCGCAAAACCACTGATACATAAATGAAGAGAGAAGGTAATGGTAAAAAACCTGTATTAATAAAGAGAGGCTCACAAGAATCACGTGGGTGGGATTTGCTTATTATTCGTACAATTTTTTTTGTAATCTAAAATCTGGGAGCTATAAGATGTATTTCCACAGAATATTATGCCGTATCTTAGGCAGGAATGAACATGACGGAATTCTGACAGCGTAACACAAAAACTTAATTTAGCGTTCAATTCATTTAAATGGACGTTCCATCTGAATTGAAAGTTTGGAATTTTAACATCAGTCAATGGCACACCGTTCATTTTCAATGGAGTACAGAGCTGTTTATTAGAAACGGAAAACTGCATTGAAACCGTTTTATTTTTATTTACTATTAATATGTTATTACGGAACCAATTTGAAATATCTGATATTATACTAATTACGATTTCTTTATTGCAAAGAATATTCGTATCATCTGCAAAGAGAACTGTTCTTCTGCTTCTAATCGTCGAGGGCATATCGTCTCCGTATAGTAGAAAGATAATAGGGCCTAAAATTGATCCGTGCGGGACACTACATGCAATTGGCAAAGAATCAGAAAGGTTTGTACATAATGTTCCATTATTCCCGTAAGGTATTTCTACTCTCCGAGTCGTTGTTAAAGGTACGAACATAACCAATCGAGAGTAATACCACGAATCCCATACGAAGGTAATTTTGAAAGTAAAATGTTATGACCGTCAAGAAGTCAAAAGCTTTTGAATGATCTAAGAATATTCCAATAGGTGCTGCGTTTTGATCCATGGATGAGATGACATCATTAAGAAAAGAAAATATGGATGTTTCCGTAGATTTTGATTTTCGAAACTCATGTTGGCAATCTAAAAACGCGTCGTGTTTACTAACAAATGTTTCCATTCGTACGTAAAAAGCCTCTCTAATATTTTTTAAAAAACCGACAAAAGAGAAATTGGCCGATAATTTTGAATCATTTTTGTTCCCTCTTTGAAAAGCGGCTTAATCTGAGCTATTTTTTGAAATATCTGGAAAAAATCCTGTGCATAAGGATACATTAAATACGCGAGAACGAGTGTATAATGTCGGGCGCACAAGTCTTTAACAAACAATCAGGAAATTAAACTAAACCGGCCGAATAATTATTTTTTAGTCTACCTATTATTTTGAGAATTTCATTTGAATAAGTTTCGGAAATGAACATCGTGTCTAAAATTTTTGGGGAAACGTTTGATGTTGAATTGTGTGGCTGAAGATCCGTAATGTGATCGGCAGCAATTCTTGAAAAGTATTGGTTAAAAAAATAAACCCCTGTTGCCGGATCGTTCACATTTCTATCGTTATCTTAAACAACGTTCTGTACAAGGTTTCTAGTTGATTTAGTGGAATTTTGTACTATATTCCACATTGCTTTTGGTTTATTATTTGTGTTAAAAATATCCTTATCATGTTTCATGATTTTAGTTTGTCTTATGAATTTCTTAACAATGTTTTGTATTTTTTAAAGTATAGAAGGAAATTCTGAGATATGATGCTTAGAAATGAAAAAAATAACTATTTTGTTTTTTCATTATATCCTAATCCCTTGTGTTTTCAAAGAATTGCGTTTCTGTGAATTTTTTAATTTACAGTTTTGAAGAGGAAAGCTGTTAAAATGAAATGGAAGCGTTGAAAAACAAGAATTATATGCATCGTTTGTATCAACAGCATTTTAAACCGCGTTCTATGACTCTCACAGCAAGCAATTCATGAATAATTTTATTTGACTTTGAGTGAACATCTACTCATAAGTGTATTATTTAATGTGTCAGTATTCACATTTCTTATAATAGTAAGAATTTGTGCATCGTGACCACTATCCTAAATCTTTTGTTAAAATGTCATATCGAGTAGCGGTTTTGTTAATTATTATTTGATCGATTGCCTTCCTTGAGTTTAGTGTGGTCCATGTAGGTACATTTATTGTAATATCTAAATTGAAGGAATGAATTAGATTGCGAAACTGCTCTTTCTCGCAAGATTCGATCAGAAAATAATATTAAAATCTCCGCATACAACAGTGGATTCAAAAGAGCGATTGTTGACTTTGTTTAGTATCTCCAGTTTTTTAAGAAACTAATATAATCTACTGCTCTCTTGGTTGGAGGCAGAGGTGGATTTACGCATAGGCACAGTAGGCACGTGCGACCGGCGGCAAGTTTTCAAGGGCGGCAAATTTTCAAAGGCGCATTTTTTTGATATTTTCTAAAACAAATTTAGTTTCTCTAAAAACTATAACAGCATAAATCATATTTTTATTTTTAAAATGATTTAAACGAGACTAAAGCCGCCCCCTCAACCTTTGATTTATAAATTTTGTTTGAATTTCAAATGGGGAAATTTTCAATGTTACAGAATACATGAAAAGAATTCGCCAACGACTTCTGATTGGTTGACTGAGCAGAAAGAATTACATTTTTAGAGTTAGGAGTTTGAATTAGACAATCAGACATCGCTGACGGATTTCGCCATGCATTCATTTTGCGCTATATAGAAAGTAGCGACATCTATTACTTCTTGAGTTAGTTCTAGAAGACGGATCTGGAAATAACCCTTACCTTTCTTTTGTTACTATTGTTGTGTATCGTTTATTGTAATAGCCTGCTGAGTAAAAATGATATTTTGTATTTTTAAAATGAGTGATTATCGAAAAAGGCTCAGCGGAAGTCAATATGCAAAAATCCGAAAAGAAAAGGAAAAGAAATGTCAAAATGAAATTGATAAGACAAAAGAAAATAAATGAATTCTTTAAGCCTATATGTGAAACGGATCATTGCTGCAGTTCATTCGACAATTCTATTACTGAGTTCATATAAACATACAGATTAGTCATAATATATTTAGTTTTCAGCGTCTATATTTTTTCCATGTGCTAATAACTTGTGATAAATAAATGTTAACATTAATAAATTTTTAATGCAGATGCTAAAATATTCTCAAAATGCAAAAAATGTTTAGTACAATGATTAGAAATTAAATATTCTTGACGTGTTGTTGTTGTATTCGTTTTTATGAACTATATCTTAATATAGAATTTAAATAAATTAGCATAAAATATGTTACTATAATTATATTACTAAACTTTATTTTATATATATATATATATATATATATATATATATATGTGTGCGTGTATATGTATATATATGTATATATATATATACACATATATTATAATCTTTCTAGAATATTTGTTTATAATATTACATACATTATTATAATAATTTATTATTTTCTTTTTTAATTCAATAGGATTTCTACCGAATGTATACAACTGCAAGAACATAAATTTGATGAAACCATAACTTCGACTGATCGTCTTTGTTGGAAAAGCGATCCAGCTTTGTGGTCTATTAATGAAGCTACACGTGATTATGTTGCCAAGCATGGGTTCGAACAAAACAAAAACGCTGAGTTTTCTAAATCAAGAAAATAGTACAATGATGGCAAAGTTCGTTACTTAACGTCGAAAATGTTTGAGTATACGCATACCAGTAAAGAAAAAATGCCTCGCAAGTGGCTTGTTTACTTTGAGAACATTGGAACTGTTTTCTGCGGTATTTGTCTATTGTTTTCAAGCAATTCAGAAGTAAGAACAAAATTATCATCGGAGGGATTCAATGATTGGAAAAATGCGCATACCAAATTAAAAGAACATGAGAATTCTACATGTCCTAAAAATTGTACGCCTGCATTGAAAAATAGACAGGGGACTGAAAACCAAGTGAATAAGCAGCTGTTTGAGAGGACATGTCGAAAAGTTTTGAAATAATCAAAATGGTAATTACATGATGTTGCTTGAGTTAATTTCGAAATATGACCACTTCTTAGCAGATCACATACAAAAATTTGGTAACTGCGGAAAAGGAAATACATCGTATTTATCCACCACGACGGTTGAAGAACTAATAGGTATATTAGCTAAAGCAGTTAAAGATGAGATTCTCCGAAACATTCGAAGTATTTTTCCATAATTGTGGACTCTACACGAGACATAGCACACGTGGATCAACTCGCTATAGTTATTAGACATGTGGGAAAAGATGGTACACCAAAAGAGTCATTTTTGGAATTCTTTCCAAACACATGCCATAAATCAAAGGAGATGTTCGACGCTGTATGTAATTTTATGGAGATTAACGAACTAGACATTAATCATTGTCCTGGTCAGTCCTACGACAACGCGTTAAATATGTCCGGTCTTTACACAGGTCTTCAAGCCCGTATGAAATAATGTAAAGGCTCTAATTGAATTCAACCCATGTTCTGCTCATTCTTTAAATTTAGTTGGTACAAATGCAGCTGAATCATGCACTGAAGCATGTACTTATTTTCTACGTCTACAAAAGTTATATAATTTCTTTAGTGCATCTACATCAAGGTGGGGCATACTTCAAAATTTAGTAGATGAAGGATCCAGTACATTCTCTTTGAAAAGTCTTTCAATTACGCGCTGGTCAGCTCGAGATGATACATGTGAGGCTCTAAAACATCGTTGGCAAAATGTTTTAGATGCCCTTCAAATTATATCTGATGATTCTACGCAAAAACCGTCAACGCGTGCAGAAGCAAAATATCTTATTATTGCTTTAAATCGACTTGAAACTGCTATTATGGCCGAGGTTTGGGGATTCATTTTAGACCGCTTGAATGCGTCGAACAAACAACTGCAAAATCGTAAGAGTATCGACTGAACTCCTTAGCGTTATTGTGTATCGAAGAAAATTATCTCAGCGTTTTAGATTATACTATAATTATTGATGAATTTGCTCACCAAAAGGCAGTATGAAGAACCAAAAGAACCACCAAAAGAAGTATATGAATCTGAAAGTAAGGCCCGTTGACGAAAGAAAACGTTGCAATTCTAGTTGTCATGTTTTAGTTTCCTTTTAATGTTAACGTTTCAGTGTTGAAACGTTAATAATGTTGAACGTTACTTGCTATGAAGATGTGTACAGTTTATATAGAAAATTAACTAATCCAAAAAATTTATTTAATTTATGAAAACAATGTGCAAAATGTAATGTTACTTTTAAAATTAAAACGTTCAAATTAATGAGGAATTGTTACTGAAACGTTACAATTTGAAATGAAACATTAATTTTAAACAGGGGGCGGCAAATTTGATGTGCCTACAGGCGGCAAAAATATTGATCCGCCCCTGGTTGGAGGCCTGTTGATGAAAAGTAATATAATTTTTAGCGTAGGAAGATGCACTATAGATATTTCAAAATAATTTTAAACGGAGTACACATTTAATTCCGTCAAGGAAATCGAGTCAATTTTATTTCTAACGTAAATGCAAGAACCCCCATATGCACGATCTTTATGCATTCCTTTTCTCTAAATAATAGTCTGCGAGGTAAAAGTTTGGAATTTGGAAAATGCTAAGTTCATTATGAAATAACCAATGTTCTGTAAAGCATAGAACATCCATTTGATTTAAATCGCTCTTTTGAGCTGCTTCGATAAACTTGGTTTTATTTGAAAGGGATTGAACGTTACGGTACAGTATGTGTCTCTTTTGCAACGGATGTTTTTGTACAGCATCTGACTATAGTTGCTATATATTTACTCCATTTTTGCCTCAAGTGCATGATCGAAAAGTTGTAATGTGTCCCAGCAGTGACACGTTGTGAGGGGCATCATTGGGGCATCATGTGTTGGTGAATTGGTAGTGGAAATGGGAGAAACGGGAGTAGGATCAAAGGGTAGGATCACGTACAAAACTTGGCAATGTGGTTATGTAGAATGTCGTTCACTTAAACTGTAACTATTTAATACATACAGTAGACTATACTTTACCGTAAATAGATAAAAGATATTAACTGAAAATTTGTTTTGAAAATAGAAAATAAATAAGATTTGGAACACAAATTCAAAACTATTGTGGCGTCATAACAGTCGCCTTGTACAAACGTGACAAAATATCAGCCACGTGCATTTCATGTTCATGGACAGCGCGGGCGGGAAGAGACGCCGGGCTGAACAATGGCAAACCTAGGGAGCGGAAGGGAGGCCCAGAAGGTAATATAAACGGACCCCGAACCTAAACTCCTTCTTCTGATTCCTGGGCGCGTCGGTAGGAAGTCGTCTGGGTTGTGCGCGGCGTTGCATTTCAGTGCATAGGCTACTGAGGCAGGGAACTGAAGTCGGCGTGCTACGTCGAGACGGAAGGTGCGGCATACTCGCTTGTATGCTCACGTAGGCTACTGGTGCATCACCGAATAAGATATCTAATAATCAGGCCAGCGGTGGTGGTAACCAGGAACATTCCTTCTAGTAACGGGTCAATATTGTTTATTGTAATTATTGAACATAGTATTTAGGTGTTGGAGCATTTTTCAAATAAATAGTAAATTACAAAACGTTAACGTCTGTGATTTATTGCCCCGGCAAAGACGCCACACTATCCGATACACTGTCCTTTTAACGTTCAAATCAACGTTATCGTCACTCGTCACAGAAATATAATAAAATCTTTTTGAAATCAAATAAGCAAACGTTCACTTCTGTGATTTATTGCCCCGGCAAAGACGCCACAGACGTAGGAGGGATAGAATGGTGGCAGCGGTTCAAAAACTACCACGTATGTGTAGAATGGTGGCAGCGGTTCACGAACTACCACGCAAGTGTAGTGTATGTAGCGGTTCAAGAACTATCACGAGGAAGTTGTGAATGTTCGGTGTTCGTCTGTGGTAGGCAGTATCACACAGAAGCACGCCAGGAACGGCAGGTAGTATAGTTACGCCAGTAAGGGGCTTCATCCGTCCATAGGTTATTAGTGAGCGTAGAAGGAATAGTGCGGTTGTAAGTGTAGCTCACGTTCAAGGTTCAGTCGGTACATTGTATTTTAGCAACAGCTATAGAAAAGAACAAAACACCCAGCAATTTGGGCGCTTTGTAACAGCGGGACAGTCACCGAGAACAGCGGACCGGGCGCGCGGAAGTGATAGTAAATTTGGCCGCAGATATCCGCCGGAGAGAAATCGATAGTGGGCGTGCGATCAAGGCTCAGACAGGGAACAGTATCGAAGTAAATATATTCAAAGTGCGCGAAATAAAGTAAAACGCGAACGAAAAAAGTGCGAGTACACCGGCGGGGCGAAGCTTCAAGCAAAAGGACGGGAAGGAAGGACGGAAGGAAGGACGTGTTGCAGCCAATCCATCCATCTCATCACGACACCCGTCAGCGCCGAACGTGCACGCACAAGCAGCAGGAAGCAGTCATGGACAAGCAGTGGAAGTCTAGGGTAAGTGTGTGCTTCTGCAACGCGTAGGGCACTGTTTGGAAGCCATGGCGCACTTACTGAGATTTCGAAAGGAGGGAATGATCCGAATCGCCAGGGATTTAGGGATTGTATTGGATGGATCGGAAACAAATCCGGCTTTAAAGAAATTAATATTAGAACATAAGGAGTATACCGTTGAATTCACGGAGGAATTGGGGCAACAGATTGGGGAGATTCGTTCGGAAGCGCGTCAGGAACACGCGAGGGATTATATTAGAATAGGCCAAATAATTGGTAGATTTAAAGGAGAGCAGGACAACATCACTTCGTATCTGAGCGCTTTTGAAAGCCAGTGCAGGCAATTGAGAATCTGCGAAGAAGATTGGGTTGTTAATTTAATTGGATTACTTCCGTTAACACGTGGTTTACATTAGATGAACAAGAAGAAGCGTTAGATTATGCGGAGTTGACATCAAAATTGTTAGAATTGTACAGGTTTGATGCCGAGAAATTCCGCCAGTTGTTTAGGACACACAATAAAAACGGAGCGATCTGGCGCGTATTCGCGAGGGAATTGCTAAACTATGCCAGAGAGTGGGTAGCGGGACTTAATATAAAGACATTCGAGGGATTATTGAATTCGATCGTGGCCGATCAAATGAAGCGCAAAGTTCCAGGGGATGTGCGGAAACACTTTGTGGATAGATGGGCCGAATTTTCGAATCCGCTTGAGTTCGCGAAGAGGCTTGATGCGTACGAGAATGCGCGGCAAGGGTGGAAGAAGCCACAATTACCATCTTTCCGTCCGGAAAAAAACATTCCGGAAAGAATACGGAAACAACAGGGCACCTATTGCTCCTCACGTGGCATCCAAGCCGGCAGGAAGTAAGAATGGGCTGAAAAAACATAGCGCAAAGAAAGAATTCGAGGCACCTTATGTGCGCAAGTGCTATGAGTGTCAGTCGACAACGCACTTGATGCGACCGTCCGCGGAAACAGGGCAATCAACTGTCCGCGGCAACCAACTGTCCGCGGAAACAGGGCAATCAAATAAATCACGTATGTGAACCCGAGACAACGGAATTCTTGAGGCAGCACATTGTGGCAAATCGGTCTGGATCAAACAGCCGCTTCATTCTGCTGCCATTAATTTGCCGGTGGCGGAAATTCGCCTAAATTCAGAACTAGGTAGTGTAATCACCAGGGCCGCTATAGTGCCGAAGGAAAACGAACTTAATTATTATCTTTTGAGTAACAGAACGTTTCAACTTCTGCAAGATATTAAACAGGGCTTAGTAGAAGAACAAACGGTAAACATGGTTACGACGCGCAGTAAGGCTGCGGCGGAAAGTAGGACAAAAGCAGAGGATGCGGGGGACGCGCAGGTAGGATTGCCGGAGGCGGAAGGCGACCTCACAGCAAACCCGGGCGAAGACGAGCATGAGCCGTCGGAGGAATTCCAGGAAATCTGTCTATTAGCAGACGGAGAAGAACTAGAATTGGCTGTGCCGATCGCCGAGATGTTGAAAGTAAATACGGAACAATTCAGCGCGGCGCAGAAGGGAGATGAGGGTGTAAATAGTTTGTTTGAAAAGTATAAGGACGTAAAAGCAGAATCGGAAAGAGATACATATTTTGTTAGGAATTCCTTATTATTTAAGAAACGGAAGAGCAAAAAGGGCGACATGTATGAAATGTTAGTTGTGCCCGATAAATTTCGTGGGCCTATATTAAAGATTTGTCATGAAGTTGCAGGGGTCATCTAGGAATAGCTAAGTCGAAGAAAAATTTGTCTAAGCACTTCTTCTGGCCAAATTGTTTTAAAGAGATGGAGCTATTTGTGTGTTCATGCGACACCTGCCAGCGCGTAGGTCATAGTGGTGATCGGAAGAAGGCACCTTTAGTGTTGGTCCCCACTATAAGAGAGGTCTTTTCTCGATTGGATTTAGATACGATAGGCCCGTTTCAGAGAAGCAGTACCGGAAATGCCCACGTACTTACTGCTATTTGTGTTGCGTCGAGGTACCCCGAAGCGATACCGATTCCAGATCTTCAAACTCCTTCTGTAATTGATGCGCTTTTGCAGTTGTTCAGCAGAACCGGTTTCCCACGGGAAATTCACACGGATCAAGGCCCGTGCTTCAGAAGCACGCTGATGGCAGAATTCGTCAATAAATTCGGAATTAAATTGATCCATAGTTCAGTTTATCATCCGCAGACCAATCCTGCTGAGCGTGTACGTAGTACAATAAATAGGCTGTTTAAAGTTCTGTGTCTTGAAGCTAGAAATGACTGGGAAAAACAAATTCCGGCCATACTGTTCGCTTTAAGAACAAGTTTCCATGAAAGTTTCGGATTCTCGCCCGCAGAATTGGTATTCGGTAGAAATTTAAGGACTCCTATTACGTTGCTTTACGAGAATTATCTCTGGAATTGAGCCGGAAAGTGGCGAAGTAACGGAGAATATATTTCGTCTTGCAAATAGATTGAAGGTTGTTTACGCACGCACGTGGCTTGCATCCGCCCGCGCCGCCCCCCCCCCCCTCGCTGCTCGGCCGCCGGGGCAGCGCCACCCATTCCTCCCGGCGTCTGCCCTTTCTCTTTGGCCATTGGCCTTTCTCTTTAAGGCGCAAATCCGTCTCTTTGACACCGCGCCGCCGGCTTTCCCACCCTCGTAGGCGCGACGCGGCGTCCTTCAAACCACTTGTCGGAATGTGCGGTTTATGCTCCACATTTGCACCTTCCGCGAATTGCGACCACGCTCAGCCAGCGGCTCGGCCCCAACGCACCGTCGGCCTGCGCGGATTCTTTGAAACACTTGCTTGGTAAGTGCGGCTTACCGCAGCTCATTTGCGCGTTCCACGAAGTGCAGCTGCCCTCAGCCAGCGGCTCGGCCGTAAGTGCACCGCGCGGCCCCGCCCGTGGTCTTAGAGGCTTCGGCAGCCCTTCCCACAGCGGCACAGAGCACCCCCCCAGCCACGCCTCGTGGTAGCCACCTCAGCTTCTGGGAGGGGCGGGTTTATATATATTCGTGCGCACAACCGCGCCCGCGCAGAGATTCATTGAGATCACCAGTTCATAGTTTAAACATGTGAAGGCGAGGCACGTATGGACGGGTCTTGTGTCAAGAGCGGAGCAGACGTGACATGTTACATCATTCAGGGCCGCAGGCTGCCCGCATAGCCGATGGTCGACACCAGGGTCGCCCATCTCGGCATTTCTTTGCCCACACCTCATAAATTGGACCACGACAGCGCGCACTGCCTGGTCGTCGTGTCCGGAGAGGCTGCAGCGTTCACTTAGAGGCGCACTGTGCTTTCTTAGCTACCTCAGCGCAGCGAGTGCCACGCCCCGGCGACCATTGGGGTGAAATCAACGGCTTCATTAGCAAGGTACCTGTTTCTACTTCCGAAGTGCCGAGCCAAGCTGCTCAAGCCCAGAATATTTATAAACATTAATAATCACTCATTGGATTAATGTCATGTCATGTTCATTGCATCTTTTTTCTGTAAACTACTCTTTAAGTTTTAGTTTTAATTCTTATTGGTATTCACCGCTCTGGTCCGGCACGCATTTTGTTTTGTTGTAGTTTTAGAGTTATGTGTCCTTTGTTTTTCATGTTTTTATTAAATTGTAAGTTTTTTAATTATTAATTCCTAGAGGCAATATAAATTAAATTAATATTTAAGCTATCTGCTTTGCCATTTCATTTCGGCCGATCCTCCCATTTCCTCGTACGAGGTGGTCCTCCAGCCATTTATTTAGCAGCCCTCTGGCTACATCGCATGAGCTACCGGAGGCCGATATGTGTGTGTGCTGTGCCCGTCTATAGCCAACAGTACAGTCCACGCTGTAGGCTCATCATTGTGCGTGGCGCCGTGTGAGAGGTGGGTACCAGGTGAGTACCGCGTCTGAACGCGCTCGCACAACACGGACGCGCGGTGCGCAAACAAAAGTAATTAAGAGACTCAGCTCATGGAAAAATATCGGCACTTCAGGTGAAAATAAAAACCTGGTATGTTAGGAAAGCGGTGATACGTACATTTAATGTAGGAGACAAGGTATTAGTGTTTGCTCCGAACAAGGTTCGTAAATTATCTTTGCAATGCATAGGACCGGGAGAGGTTGTAAAGGTGTCTGACACGAATTACGTCATTCAAATGCCAAACAAAAGTACAGGCAAAGTATATCATGTCAATATGATCAAAGCATACGTGCAAAGGACAGAGTATGTTAACTTTATTGTCAATCAAGAACAAATAGGTGCATTTATGGAGGATGGAATAGAGAAATACGCCCTAAAGTTAGAACCGGAGGAATTTGATGTAGAGGCAATGCTCGCAGGCACAGAAATGGAGCCGGAAGGAAGTGAAATGCTGAGAGAGCTTGTAATTGAGTTTAGGGACATCTTTTCTGATAGGCCAGGGCTCACTAAAAACGTTCAGATGGACATTGAGTTGCTGGACGAAAATGCAAGGCTGAGGAGCGCTCCGTATCGTAAATCTCATCGCCAAACTAAAATCCTCCAGGATGAAATCACGAAAATGCTAAGGGATGGTATCATCGAGCCTTCAGATTCTGATTTCACATCCCGCATGATTTTGGTGGAAGCACCCAGGCCATGCATTTGGTGGATGCACCCAGGCCATGCATTTGGTGGAAAAACCCAGGCCATGCATTGACAACCGGAAGTTAAACCTGGTTATTCGAACTGAATATTTTCCGCTTCCAAGTTTAGCCGAGCGAATTGAAACAGTTGCGAGGGCCAAAATCATAACCACAACTTACTTATGTAAAGGATTTTGGCAGATCCAATTGATGAGCGAGAGAGCTCAACGGTATGCCACCTTTACGACAAAATTCGGGTCTTATAAACCCCTCAGGTTGCCTTTCGGCATAAAAAATGCACCATATGTTTGCAGTAAGCTTATGGAGGTATTACTGAAAGATTGCGCGGAGTTCGCCGTCCCATATATGGACGACATAGCAATCTTTAGCGACAACTGGGATGATCACTGCAAACATCCCAGAATCGTATTCCAAAAGTTACGTGAGGCCAATTTACACGTGCAACCGGCGAAATGTAAGTTCGCCAGGAAATCGGTTACGTTCTTAGGATACGAGATTGGCAGTGGTCTGATGAGACCAAATGAAGCCTAAGTTCAAGTGATAAAAGAATATCCACGGCTTACGACAAAAAAAGAAATCCGAAAATTTATAGGTCTGATATATTATAAACGGTTCATCAGAAATTTCTTGGAGAAATCACCCCTGACACAGGCAAGGCAAAATCCGGTGGTCGGATGAGTGTGAGAACTCGTTTATACCGCTTCGCGACGCACTGTGTCAGGGGTCAGTCACACATGCACCTGATTTTAGTAAGCCATTTTTACTACAACGCGATGCGGCACTTAGGGGAGCAGCCATTGTGTTATCACAATTAGATCAGGAGGGGATGAAAATCCGATTCTCTTTCTCAGTAAAAAATTCTCAGACGGGGAATTAAAATGGAGCACCACGGAGAAAGAGTGTGCTGCCTTAATTTGGGGTTCAGGGAAGTTGCGGTACTATTTAGACGAAAATGTTATGTTTAAAAAATATAGAAACGGATAATACCCCCTAGTCTGGTTACAACAGAATGCTGGGAATAATCCCAGATTGCTTACGTGGTCTCTGGCAATTCAGCATTACAACATTGTCAAAAGCCATAGGAAAGGGATATTGAACGTAAATGCTGACATTCTCAGTAGGGTGTTTGAAAATGAGCGCCAGACAGTGTCCGAAGTTGCAGAGGGGCACACTGCACCCGGCAATGCCGATACGTGTGCGCCGAGAACACTGGAACACAGTGCAAAACAAATAGTACAAGAAGAATGAAGTATAGGTGAATATGATGTTTGTTGTGTTGTGTCCAGATTGGGTAAACTTTTCCCAAGAAACCTACGAAAGAATAGTTTCCAGCAAGTATCATGAACTTTTGTATTCATTTATATTCATTCCGGCAAGAAAAAAACTTTGTACAATCCTTCAAGAGAGAGATGTAAAAATTGGTTCATTGTTTCATTTTAAGTGTATCACTGTATGTGGTTTTAATGTAAAACAGGGTAAAAGTTAGTTCGTTGTTTTTTTTGTGCATTTATCACTGTATAGGGTTTTGAAATTCAGTGTGTCAGTTTGTGTGTATAGAACTGTATCTGATTTTGAATGTTTATTGATGTACTGTTTGTGGCTATATTAGTGATATTGTATGTGTCATTTTGGTGGTGGGTGTATTGTACAAAATTAATATAATTCAAGATTTGGTTGTAAATGAAGAAGGACCATAGTATGGTTATTTGAGGTTACCACACCGCAGGCTGAAAAATCTTTACCATGCATAGGAGGGACCGACCGTACGGCAAGATCTTTAATATTTCAAGTACAATGTACAATGTGGGTGTAAAAATATGTCAATGGGGTAGGTTATTAGGGCCTTCTCTGTTGTTTTCTTTACTTGTGTATTATCCAAGTCAGGCGCAGTTGTATATAATGTGAGCCGGTCGGCCTAGGATTCTCACACGTGTGGAATTTTCCTTCTGTGTTGTTTGCAACTGCGACGAAAATTCCAGGGGGGTATAGAGGAGTTTGTGGCGTCATATCAGTCGCCTTGTACAAACGTGACAAAATATCAGCCTCGTGCATTTTATGCTCATGGACAGCGCTGGCGGGAAGAGTCGCCGGGCTGAACAATGACAAACCTAGGGAGCGGAAGGGAAGGGGTGCCGTGTCGTGGGTGGCCACTTGTGAACCCCTAAGACCACTTGCGGCACACTTGGGAACCCCGTAGACAAGCTAGCTGCGGAAACACGTCGGCGGAAACAGCGAGATGACGCAGTTCCGTCAGCCGGCCCAGAAGGTAATATAAACGGACCCCGGACCTAAACTCCTTCTTCTGATTCCTGGGCGCGTCGGTAGGAAGTCGTCTGGGTTGTGCGCGGCGTTGCATTTCAGTGCATAGGCTACTGAGGCAGGGAACTGAAGTCGGCGTGCTACGTCGAGACGGAAGGTGCGGCATACTCGCTTGTATGCTCACGTAGGCTACTGGTGCATCACCGAATAAGATATCTAATAATCAGGCCAGCGGTGGTGGTAACCAGGAACATTCCTTCTAGTAACGGGTCAATATTGTTTATTGTAATTATTGAACATAGTATTCAGGTGTTGGAGCATTTTTCAAATAAATAGTAAATTACAAAACGTTCACGTCTGTGATTTATTGCCCCGGCAAAGACGCCACACTATCCGATAGACTGTCCTTTTAACGTTCAAATCAACGTTTTCGTCACTCGTCACAGCAATATAATAAAACCTTTTTGAAATTAAATAAGCACAGGTAAATAATATCGAAAATAAATTGAACTGTTTATAGGTTTTGACACTTTTCACCAACTCATAAATTTTACGTTCGTTAAGGTTCCAGAGATTATTTAAAATGTTATATTTTTGTTTGTCTTGGTTATAGCAAAAAACTAGTCAAAATTATATTTCCAGCTAACCTCAAGCAAGTAATGAAAGCACTTAAACACCAAATATATTCAAATCGCTGAAAATAGTAGACAAAGTAATAAAAATTCAAGAGAACAACTAGATGCGTCAATCTCGTAAGATGGCGTCAACCAGATGATACAACATAATGGTAAAACAAAAAGTTCTCAATATTTCTGTTCATTACTAATGAAGCAGGGAGCTTTTTATGTCAGCCCCAGAAATTTATTTTGAATGACTTTTATTTTCTTGAAATTGATAGGATTGATATATACTCTCTGGATAGGAGTTGTACCTCCTTATATTCGACAGACATGTAACAGAGAGCCGAATGATGTATCGAAAGATGAGTAATGACTTTCTATTTAAATTTTACAATTTTTATTTATCAGGGGATATAATGTTCGCATTTTAATAAATGTATTGCTTGCTATTTTTTAGGCATGATCTCTCCGTGTTAATTTTTTGTCAATTAGTAATCCTAAATATTTGGTCGACGTTGTAGATGGAAGCCATTGTATTGCTTTATTGTTTAAAATTAAAGGGTGTATTTGTTTTAGTCTTTTAGTGAAAATACCTTTTAGTGAAAAAGGTTTGTTTAATTCTCGTGAAATATAATTAGAAAATTAAGAGTTTAAAGAAGAGTTATTAAAGAAAGTCGTTTCAAAGCGTTTTCCTAAGGCTTCTGCCTTTCCTTCATCAGTAGTAGCTACTGTATTTCCTGCTTTTAATGTTAAAATTTGTTGTTTATCATTAGTTATTACTTTTATAGCTGACAAAAGTGAAGAAGAGTTTGGTTGTAATTGAGATGTAAAAATATTTAATTATGTATATCTATGAATTTCCAATATAATTTTAACTTTTCTTGTTAGAATGTTCCGAGTAGATTTAGTTGATGGATTTCGAGTTTTGTCATATTCTTCTTTTTCTATGTTTATAAGTAGTTAAGTTCAATAAACTTTTAGTCATTGGATTTGTTAATACTTTTTGTGATAATGTTTAGAAGTAGTAATTAAGTTCTATAAACGTTTAGTTGTTGGATTTGTTAATATATTTTGGGATTATGTTTAGAAGTAGAAAGTTTAATAGCTGTTTACATGTTATTTTGAAAATTTGTAACTGCTAGGTCTATGTCCTCAGATGTATATAGTTTATCTGGACGCGGGCCTAAATTTATTATGTTAGTTTGAAAATAACCCCAGTTAATTGGTCCGCAAATAAGGGAGTTGCGAGAGTAGAAGGGTGGAGACATTTTATGAAAAGTTATCAAAATTGGATCATAATGCGAATTGGAAGCTGGAATTGGGTATTGAAATATTGCTATATTTATATTCTGAGAAGGTATTTTGTCGAGTATGTCTGAATTTAAATTTGTATTATAAGGATAATGTGTGAGTGGAACAAGAGCATGAATTCTCCCACGCTTGGTTGTGACAATTATTGAAACCAAATAAAAATGTTCAAATTTATCGTACTTCATATCGTCGTACCATAGTCGTCCCAGGTCACCATGCCGCACTTCGAACGAAGCTCATCGACAGACGGCACCTTTATCGATGTTCTCAGCTAATAGCTGCTACCTCAATTGTCGTCTGAAGTAATATCGGTACGACATTAGAAGTACGGAAAAATCATGTTTTACCTTTTGTTTTCAAGAGTAATACAATAAATTTATATCACTATATAATCAGTTCTTTTGTTGTTTCACCACACAAAAATTACATTTTCTTACATCTAAAGACGTTGAAAATTATAATTTTCCATTTTTGTTGGACTATTTAAAAAAATGCCAGAGTCTATATTACTAATGTCCTACGCACGAAGAAATTCAAAGAAAACTATTCATGCTCCGGTGTTGTGTAAGGTGTTTATAGTTGTGTTAGATGCTCAGAAAGTCGAAAAAACAATTAAATTTGTATGTTTACCGAAAAATGGAGATGTTCAATAGTGATGTTCTGCCGATTATCGAGCTGCGTGTACTGTCTGGATTTTCACACTCAATGTTTACTCACTGCTTACGAAACAGCTGACAATATGGGACAGCAAGAGTCCATGGAGGATGCCTCCGCCATTAAATACTTCCTATTTATGCGTTGCAATGCACAGAAGAATATGATATTCAGAGAATGCGACGAAATACTTATTCGTGCATAAATACAATCGACATCTCATTACATGTTTATAAATACAGAATTACGCTTTAGTACAGAAAGTTCAATTGACAGTATATTCATTTATTCCTGTAAATAATGTAAACGATAACTATTTTCTGGCCAACTTTGAAAGAAGAAATACACATTAGAAATTGAACACTATGCAAAAATTAAATTCTCATACGATGATGACAGTAAATTGCGTTACAAATTGCTGTGATTCGGCACATGAGACGCATGTGGTCATCGGCGTGGGACGCGTGATTGCGACGAGGATCCGCTGCTGCCACCGCCGCCTCCGTTGGCATCGCCGCCGCGCCCACTGGGCCCGGTGCTACGCAGAATGGCGGACGGCGGACGGCCGGGGGGTGGGGGGAGGTGCCGCACGGCGCCCTCCCGCGTAATTGCGTTGACGCGTGGAACAAGCAAGAACGAGCTTGTTAGGGGTAATCAGATATCGCGTACCGCACCCGCCGCTGCACGCGCCCGAGTTCTGCTGGTGGTCGCTCGCCCTGATGAGATGTATCAATGTCTGTCCGGCACGCCCGTTGTGGGGCTCGGGCCGACCCTCTTCAGGACGCCACACGTATCTCGCTC
The DNA here is from genome assembly GCA_038098605.1 of Gryllus longicercus. NCBI lineage: Eukaryota > Metazoa > Arthropoda > Insecta > Orthoptera > Gryllidae > Gryllus > Gryllus longicercus. The sequence goes on along the minus strand of JAZDUA010000518.1, from coordinate 687,764 downwards.
GAAACTGTTGCTTTGAGGCCAGACTAAAAATTGTTTACGAGAGAAGCGGAGAGGGGGGAGCGAGCACTAGGTAAATTTCCTGACTCCAGACAATGTAATTTTCCAGAAAGTAGTAAATTAAGTAAATGTTTTCTTAGAAAGCTCTTAGAAATTATAAAATTAATAATGTAGAATTATTAATAAGACCTTAAATACCAATTGTTACAGTTATTTATAAACATACGTTTAATGAGAAATTTATTGACGGGGAGAATGCTTAGTCCGAGCGTGATACAAAGATAGCACGACGGAAAGAGTGTAGAGTTCAACTAAACGTGGTAACATCTTCAAACTTTATTTTTAAACAGTTGTTTATAATTTTCTGTTTAGATTCAATGTTGCGAAGTTAAGCGAAGCATTAACCGCGTTGGCTAATGGATGTGATCAACGCCTCCCAGATTTAGGAGGTACTAATAGTTGCTATCAGATATTCTGGATTAAATGGAAGAATGGAGGCACACTTTGTATGCTCTGTGCTCCTATTTCTCCCTCTTTAACCATGTCTGTAATAAGGCTTTAGGACTTCTTTTGGAAAGCGAAAGGTATGATTAACGTTGCACTTAAATCACGCTTAAAAGTAAATAAAACAAAAAATACGGAAGGTGAAATCATATTTCAATTTGACTTTTTTGACACTATCGTATTCTAATATTCTTTGTCCGAAACCTTTTTTCTTTTCAAATTACTAATTAGTACAAATTATTACATCCTTGTTTGGCAGTAAATTTGAATGTTGTTAACCAAAGTTTTTGTGATATTTATTTTACATTGAATATTGGGTTATATTCGCCTCTAACTAACAGTAAATCCTTGCAATATGTAAAGATATATTTGCTTCATCTAAGAAACAGATCTATTAAGTACTCAATACGTTCTCAAGTCCTTTCAGGAACATCCAAAACTACATGTAATAGCTAGTTTGAGAACTGATGATAGGAGGAGCATTCAGAGACGAAATGTTATTAGTGAAAATATTCCTGGAATAGTATATTCTAGCATACCACAAACTATTCAATATAGAAATGCAAAAGTATAATGTGGTACAAGATTTTCAGATATAAGGTTTCTCAGAATAAATAACATTGTAGATATTAAATAGTATTAGTTTTTTCACGAAATTTGAGTTAGCTCTATAACAAATACTTTAGGCGCGAATAACGTGTGAATGCCTATAAATCGTAGTGAATTGGTGACTCATCACACAACGGTTCCACCGAGATTGTCTTTTGGTGTTTCCTCGAGGAAGAATGCAAAATGGTAGAAGGCCAGGGAGTAGAATGACCAAAGCACCTAAATATTTACGCCGAGTTGACGCAACTTCAAACGGCCAGCCTAAAGATCCCGTCTCGTGCCGTCTCATCAAAATGGCACCTCAGCAGGTGGTGAGCAGGAGTCACAAAACGTGACTCCCGCGCCGCGGCGGGGTGACCCCCCTGGTGTCGTGCGGGGCGCGCTGCTAGCGCCACGACACGACACTCCGGTGACGCGTCGGCACGCTATTACGCGCTCAAGTTCCCACAGCCATTCATTAGGCGCGCAAGTAGCCGGCCCGCGGGAAATACCCGGGCTTTAGCCCTCTGCAGGGCATCCCTGACACGGCGGCCTGCCCGCTGCTGTCCTTCGCTACTGCAGTACAGCTGGCGATAGCTCTGTGCAGACCCCAGCGCAGGGTCTATTATATCAGCGTTCCATCGGAACTGTTGTCAAAACTACAGGGAGTGTCGATTGCCGCGACATTGAATAACGTTTTCAACGTTTTCAATCAAAATTCGGCGTCACGACAGATCGAGGCGCGAGCCGCAGGCAGCGCACGGCGGGAAGGGGTCGGGGCGGGAGCAGAGAGGGGTTGGGCGGAGCGGAGAGCGGCAGCGCGGCTGGGCTAGTCGCGCACGCACGAGAAGCTCGAGAACGGATGACAGAAACTGCGAGGAATGCCGCCAGGATGATGTAGGACTGGAAGAGTAGATGTGTAAACAATAAAGGAAGGAAGATTAACGCAGCTGTAGAAACGTCAAGAAACAATCACATACAATTAGGACAAATGAAAAACAGAACTTGCGGTAGCGGAAAGAGGGAGGAAGCATTGAGAGAGCGAGATAAGACGAATGCACAAATAATCAGTATGGGTAGAGGGAGAAGGGGGAAAAGTCGGAGCACGCAGGAAAAACGTACGAAGAAATGAGCTGTTGAAGCGGTCGGAGGAACTGGAAGCGCCTGGGCGGTCTCGTGCACGACGCTCGAGCTATTACAAGCCCATTCCACTGACACAGCACAAGTTTTTTCTGCGCTCTTAAAACATCTCGGAAATTGGCGTAAAACCGTCACCAGAGAGAGATGTTTTAAAACGGTCTCTGAGGAATGAAAAGAAGGAATTCAGAGGGCTCGAAGTGACTGTGCACGGAGCTCTCCCATCAGGATAAAAATTGCAGACGTTATGAAACATCACTTCGCTCGGAAAAAATCTTTCTTATGAATACTTTTAATAAATAACTTGTTACAGGTTAAGTTTTACATTCATTACCTTCATGTTAACAAAATTATTAAAGCAACTGTAAATGTTTTCAAGAAACAATCTCTACCGTAAATCCCCCCTATTCTCCCACAACCATTTTGGAACTAGCCGTTCTCGGAAAGAGCTTTCTGGTGCATGTTCCAGAACACGTTCACCTTTTAACAGCGCTGGATAAAGTGCACATAAATTTGTCTCCTACTGAGTGGTTATGGTGGTGTAAACAATAATATACTCGCTTACAGTGGTTAAAAGTAGAAACGAGCAACATTACAATAATAAATCAATATTTACAATTTTTATACATTCTGCACTGTAAGTAAACTACTCGTAATTCTAAACGTTCACTAATTCTCTACAAAATCAGTTAAGCACGACTCAGTCGACAAAATCAACTTAAAGCATTTGTAAATAAGTTTAACGTTCTCTAAAATGTTTGTGTGAAGAAGTAAACAATATATTATGTATGTTATAGCGGGTACATCGTATTTAGTTTCACATCTCACACTATCTCACAATCACATTCATTTCTACTTCAATACACAGCGCAATCATATGTGGCGGAAACAGTTCTTCGTTTGTGTTGTGAATTCGAATCATACAAAGACTTCTTTGTTTCCTACATGTAATTGATATATGGGAGGCAAAGAAAAACCGCCACGTAGAAACACATAATGACATAAACCTTTCTTTGCCTCAAAAATACTAACCGCCACATGTCGCTCAGTTCAATAGCGAAGGCCTGATATTTTCGCTTCTCGTCGGCAACAGAGGCAACTATATTTCGGTCTAAAGAGATAGCTAAGTCGACTATAATCCCTTTCCGTGAAGCCTTGTCAATCCATATTACGTCAGGTCTGTTGGCATGGACCCTGCGATCAGTGGTGACTGCTACATTCCAATAGAGCTTCCCCTGTTTCGACTCCATAACTGAATCCGACTTGAACTTGAAGTATGGGAGCTCTGTCTGTATCATCTCCGACTTTGCAGCCAGGGCCTGATGGACAACCGCAGCAACGTCGTTGTGCCGACTCAGGTATTCTGTTTGCGCCAAAGCAGAACACCCGCCAATGATGTGTTGGAGGGTCTCGCCGGGTTGATTGCAAAGGCGGCAGCGGTCCTCTACACTCATATCCCCAATTACATACCTTTGGTAATTGCGAGTGGAGTTTACTTTGTCCTGAATAGAAATGACGAAGCCTTCTGTCTCAACAAAGAGGCCAGATTTTGTTAGCCAAGAGACTGACGATCCCATATTCACGGCGTTTTCTTTGAGCTCAGCAGGATACCTGCCGTGCAAACGTTTCTGGGTCCACACACTCAGTCTATCTTCTTTCGTGATACATGGTCTTTCAGAGTCCGCTTGATTCAGGTTCAGTGGAGTAAAATTCTTGTTGTGGCACAAATTGCTTCATGTATGACCGTCGTTTTCTGAAGGAAGTATTTGCGAAGGTTGTTGATTTGCTTCGCACATAAGTACTCAAAATGCAGAAGACTTCTACCTCCTTTGTTCCGATGTAAGTATAGTGTTGCCATTGAACTGTTGGGATGGTGCATTCGATACGAGGGTTGCCTTTTATATTTCAGGATTAGAGAGCAAAAACAAATATTTATCATCGAAAATCCCTTTATTGTTTTTCAAAATATTCCCCATGAAGATCTATACACTTTTGCATGCGTTTGAACCAACTGTCGAAGCACTTTTGCCACTCTGATTGAGGTATCTCCAAAACATGCATTCTGAATGCACCAACCGCTTCTTCAGGTGTCGAAAAACGTTGACCTCTCAGTTTGTTTTTTACGTACGGGAATAAAAAGAAGTCATTCGGTGCCAAGTCAGGACTATACGACGGATGACTCATCAAATCGATGTTTTGGGTGCTCAAAAATGCAGTTGTTTGAGCCAATGTGTGAGAGCTCGCATTGTCGTGGTGAAGAGTGATCCGTCTTCGGCAGTTGGTTTTTCTGATTTCTTGCAAGACAGCTGGCACACAAATCGTTGTGTACCACTCAAAATTGACTGTTCTGCGTTGTTCTAGTGGTACGGTTGAGACATGACCAGTTTTTCCGAAAAACAGGCGACCATCTCTTTGGAAGTGCTTCGTGCGCGAACAACGTTTGTTGGATTTTGCTCATCTTGAAACACCCGTACAGTCGACTGCTGTTTACTTTCTGGCTCATATGCGTAAATCCACGATTCATCACTTGTCACGATGCCATAGATGTGTTTCGAAGCACCGCGACCGTATTTTTTGAGCATTTCGTTCGACCAATCGACATGAGCCTTTTTTTGAGCGATTGACAAATTTTGTGGGATCCAACGCGAACAAATTTTTTTGACAATCAAATGTGCATGCAATATTGAATTGTCCCACTAATGCCTAAGGTTCTCTCAATCTCACGATAGGTCACATGACGATCTTGGAATATCAGTTCACGCACAGGATCAATGGTTTTCGGAACAACTACTGATTTTGGACGACCTTCGCGAAATTCGTCTTGGAGTGAACTACGACCACGATTGAATTCACCATACCGTCGATAAACACTGGTCCTTGATGGAGCTTCATCGCCAAAAATTGAATTAAGTTCATCCATGCACTGTTGCTGAGTTAATCCACGTCGAAAGTTGTAAAAAATAATCGCACGAAAATGTTCACGATTTAATTCCATTTTTGGGCCAAGATGAATCTTTTAAGTTACTGTAAACTACACAAATAGCGCTCGTATGCCAAAACGTTCCGAGTACGTATAATCTCAAAACATCCAACTTTACGATAGAGCTGTCAGTTGCCAGATTACAACACCATGGTTGCCAAATCCCGAAACATAAAAGGCAACCTTTGTACTAGGTAAGAGTGGTCCTAACTTTTCGATTAAGCTCATGCAGTGCAGTTGTTGTCCAGTGAAGAACTCCAAATGAATAGACAGCGACAGATACTGCCCAAGTGTTGATAGCTGATATGAGGCTCTTTCCATTTAAAAGAGTTTTACAGATTTTGAGACTCTTTGAACAACTTTATTTTTAATAGCACACCTCATCTGTGATTCACTTGTGCTCAAAAAGTGGTGCAGGCCTAAATATTTATAGGTCCCCTCTTGCCTAAATTCTTGGATATTTGTGCCACACATCAGGATGAGTTTGCCAGGATCAAGGATTTTCCCTCTTTTCACGTGCACTGCAGCGCATTTATCAATGCCAAACTCCATACAAACAGAGTCGCTAAAGGACTTAAGTTCAAGCAACGAGGAAAGCTGGTTCTTATCTCTGGCGTACAACTTGAGATCGTCCATGTAGAACTGATGAATAATGAGGATATGGTGATTACTGGTGATTTCATATCCCATCCCTGAATCTCTTAACATTCTGCTGAGAGGGTTTAAAACTAGCAAGAACCATAAGGGACTAAGACTATCTCCCTGAAAAATTCCTCGTTTGATCCTCAAGTCCTTGGTGGTATAACTGCCTCCGGCGAATGAGACTTTTATCTTTGTACGCCAAGTTGCCATGCAGTGTTGGATTATTATTATTATTATTATTATTATTATTATTATTATTATTATTATTATTATTATTATTATTATTATTATTATTATTATTATTATTATTATTCCGTAGTACAATACTTTTAACAAACATGTACTTATTTTAAGGAGTAATTAAAAGGAAAACAATTCTACAAATATAAATTTAAACTCTTAAATTAATTTACAAATTAAACAGTAAATTATTCTTAAACACATTAATTTATTTAGGAACCCGTACATATTCTGACTAAAGAACGTGTGCTCAGGATCATAACGTTCTGTAGACTGATGATAACGTTCGTATAATAATATTACCTTAGAATTAACATTTGTCTTAAATAATTGTCGATTAATGAGACCCTGAATTTTTATTATGTGACAATAAGATATCACGATTTATACTACGGGTATTACATGTCAGTTATACGTAATATCCATTACAGTAATTTGGTATTGTACAAATAAATTAAACAAAGAATTTTCATAAATGTTTCAACACTGTCTCATCCTCAGTGCTTTGTACTATATTTCTCCCAACGTCGAAAACCTCCGCGTACGTTAAAATTAGTACTCATGGTCACCGGTTACCGTCACCTGGAAGATGGACGGGACTACCTCTTGGAAAAGTTACCGCTGAAGCGATAATAGCCCTGACCTCTGCAGTAAACATTGATAAAACATAATTTACAAAATTCAGGGGAATTTCCACACAGCATCATTCCGTAAAAAACAACGCAAAATTATTTTCCCACTCTTTTGTAAATTTCAAATACGAGTATTTGAAATGTCATTGTGTACTTATCAACTGACACAAGCTTTTAACTCACTAGAGAAAATGTTTATTTTCCAGCGTTCAAAACAGGAAAAATTCCACTTCTGCGGAGATACGGGGATCAACAGTATTTTACAGCAATGGCGAAATATAGCCTCACGCTACAATAACTTCAATGTCAGCAAGTCAAACCATCAACATTTCGCTTAGGACACTCGTATAAACGCGAACTATCACGCAGAGAAACAATGGCTCTCTTTGTACAGTAGAGTGGATAAGAAAATTTCGCAAATATTGAAGTTGTCTGTGGCTGACAGATGGACTAAATAAAGATCAGAATTGACATTTCAAAATAATACTCCTGTATATCTGAGTAAACATTTCAAGCAAAACTAAAGTAGCTGATTGATCTACCTTCCAGGACGCTAACCATTATGACACTTATTATAATCTACAGCTGTCTCAGAATAAATGTTACAAGCTTGGGTGAGAGGGTCAAATATGATATCTTTTTGCCAATGAACATGTGGCTGGAATGAGAGCGTCGACTTCCCCGATCGGAGTCAGTAGCTACTTGGGGAGACAGCTACTGACCGGACTCAGAAGCTGTCCGGGAGACGCCGCGTCCTAAGCACAGTTGCTAACGTTTCGGCGATCTTCCTGTGCATTTCGCCTTGAGCAAGGTTGCAGTATGGCGACCAAAACGTTGGTATTAGTACCTAGTCCGCGGCGTCTTCCGGCAGGTGGGAAAACATCCGTATTTCAGAGTAGTGTTGGGGACCAGAGAGTGGTGGGGGAGACGAAGAGAATTGTGGGGAGATCCACCATTATCGCCCACTCTGGTAAACAGCGCTGTGCAGGGACTTTTGCGAACTAATTTTAAAAATATTGAAAGTGTGAGCGAACTAACGAATTTCCCCCCAAAGTTGATTTTCATTGAAGTACAGAAAAGTACAGTTATATAACAGTTTCTCTCGGTAGTCGCATTTGATGCACTTTTACACAAGTGGTGATTTGGTAATTTTGAAGAAAAATGCCGAAATATGGGCGTTGTTGGGTTTCAAATTGCCACAATAGCCGAAGGAGAGATGCGGAAAAGAATACTGTGTTCTTTTCCAAGTGGTCCTGACCGGTAAGTGAAATTAAATATTTGGCATGATTCGTTTCGAATGGTTTCAAATTATTAGGATAATGAATATTCTTTAGTTATTTATTTACAAATATCCCGTGGCTAATTTAAATAACATGAAATTTTGCTAACATAGCCTAACTGCATAATTTTAACAATTTATAACAATGGCTCTTTAACAATTCTTCAAATAACAAATTCATTATAATCAAAATAACAATTCTTTAACAGTTCAACTGGTCACAAAATAACTTTCCTCAATTTATATAAGAAATTAAGTGTCTTGGCTATTTTGTTCTTAATGTATTGAATACGATATTTAAAATATACATGGTTATCTGTAATAACTGCAAGATACTTGTGTATTCTAACCCATTTCTAGTTTTCACTGTTAAGCACAATTGATTGTCATGATTGTACTTCTTCCCTAAATTTATCTTGCCCCATAACTATACATTTTGTTTTACGAACATTAACACTTAAAACATGCATGCTCAACCATTCATTAACCAAAGTTAATTCACTATTAATCTAATATTATTCCCCTAATTTTTAAACAGTATTATTATTTTTGTTTACAATAACATGAAACTGAATATTTGTTTGACTTAGCAATTTATATACAAATTTTATTTTAGGTTTAAAAATTGAATGATAGCAATTAGAACCAAAATCTAGCTTCTTCTCTATGGATGACATTAACAAAAGGTGTGTGACCTGGTGAGTACATAAACCTAGTTTTATGAGGATGGGACAGCACTGCATATCTTGAATTTCAATAACGCCTCTATTTGTATTACAGAGACCTACCTGCTGGAAAAGAGAGTGCAGGGCATGCTGAAGGCGGAATTCATTCCAGTAATGATATGAAGTAATACTGTAAGACTGTCAATTTTGGTAATCTCTTAGTATTGCTGTGTGGTAATTTTGTATTTTAAGTGATATGCCATAGTGTATACATGGTCCATTCAGATCCAGTAGACAGGTTGGACAGGTTTTAAAATTATTATCACTGTGAAATGTTTTCTTCCACCAACCACATGGTCTGGAGAGTGAGCTGTTGTGGATGTGTCAATGTGTGAGTTGAGTGCATATAGTTGAGGGTAGGGACAATTTTCACGAGTGATGTACATTGTTCCAATACTTAACCTACAACGTTCCTGACCTTAAGGTCAGGAAAGTGATACTGACCTACAACGAAAGTTATAAGAATTGATACAAATCGTGTGGAAAAAGATGGAAATATGTTTGTGTGTGAATTAAGTCGTGGATATAAATCAACAGCCATAAATTTTGAATTTCAAAGAGTCTGTGTTGTTTTCTTTCAATATGTTCTTTTTGAAGCCCGCAGCAGACTAAATTGTCACAAAGTTATGCATTTCAATATTTTTTGAAAGATACATTTTAAAGAGTACGTTTCTTGCATTTTATCTATATAAATAAATTAATATGTGAACATTCTCCATTTGGTGGATGACAAGAATTAAAGGGAGTGTCATGGCACACGCACATGTTTGAGTAATGAGAATCATTGCAAGTGTTAATCACCAATAATATCCCTCAATGTAGTTTCGCATCAATGTGTATCAAACAATTGCTGTCATAACAAGAACAGGCAATAATGAAAATCTTTTCTTAATAATTGAAAACCTATTCAATACCTGTTACAAATATTATTAAGTAATTCTGGGTATATGATCTATCTTTGGGTTTTCATCTGCTATCCATTTAGAAACTTGCTGTGCTTTTGAGCATCAACATATCATCTCAAATATCTGAATACAAGTGAAATCTACTACCAAAAACTGATCTGAGATAAATAAAGTTGAAATAGATTGAGTTAATTTTTTTACTCAATGCCTTTTGCTAGATTACTCTTGTATCTTGTATCTTGTAATATGTTTTAATATCCAATACTACTTTTCAAAAGAAAGGGGAAAATGAGGTTTAAAGGTGGATTTTCTCCTGTACGTTTTCACAATAATTTAGTAACTCCAAAATTTGGGGGCTCCAATGATGTTGCTAATTGAAAAAATAAATATGAATTAGTAAAGTAAATAATTTAAAAAATATCCAAAATGGGCATGGTGATTATCTCTTGCATTCAGGTGATATGTACCAATCGTAGTCTATTGATGGTGTTAGCGTGATTCATATTCTGATTTTTGTATTTTACTTAATGTTGGTGAACAAGAAAATTACCTAAATGTGTAATGCACAAGAATCTGAAAAAATGGCATTTTGGAGGATAAAAATTTCATCGTCTGTGGAACCGTTAATTTTTAATCGAAAGAGATTTTTAAGGTTTCACTTTACATGTCCATATGACATAATATTGTATTATAAGTGTTTTAATTAGGTTACATTGATTTTTTCACAGCAGTGATATTATGAGTAATATGAGTTTCACATTGGCCAGTGTGTATCCCCTTATTCTAAATAACAGGATTTCTGTCAGTATATTCATACTATATTGGTATATACACTTTTTTAATTAAGGATTTGAAGAAAATTTGTTAATTTCAGAGCTTTAACAGACTTACTCAAGATTCATATATGTTTTAATTTGTGCGGTATTAACTTATATTTTATCACTAATTTTTGTAAACTTACTTAATGTCAGTAATTTTATACACACAAATTTATATATTGTGTAGCTTAATATATGTAGTAGAGGACTTGATTGATTAAATTGTTTTTGTGGACAAGATTGTGCAAATGAATGTTTCGTATTCGGTAATAAAAATTATCAATAATTTTCATTTATATCATAACACATCAGTTACAGTTTTGATTACGTGGAATTCCACAGCAAAGAGAGTTGATTTGTATTATTACTTCTACTGGTTTTGTAAAAATTATTTATATTGAGTAAGATGTGCCTGTGTGTATATATTGTGTATGTATGCTTATATATTTATTGTGAAATGTATATTTACATAATTTAGAAATAAATAGTGTATATGAAATAATTTTTCATTTTGCATTTCCTTGACCAAAATTTCCTATATTGACTTCGAATTCATAATTCTATTAGTTATTAGCTTCTACATCAGAGTATATATATATATATATATATATATATATATATATATATATATGTAGCTGCTTCTTTCTGATTCGTTGCTTCTGTTGGGGTAGAGGATTTGAATTTCTCCCCTCCTCTAATATAAGGACTTTCCGTTTAACATTGAGTACCGTCTCTCATATATACTCTGTCTCCCGAATAGCGAAGTAGCCTGGAAATTTGAGACAACGAAGTAGCACATGTGACATGTGTTACCCTTGATTGGTAGGCCATGCGTCATGGAGTGGTGTTTAACGTGTCTACGGTATCACTTTGAGTGCGTCCGAACGAGACCCACCTGATGCTGTGCGTGATGAGTTGCTTACAAATCAGGATCCCTCCAACTCGCTGTTGGATATCATAAGATAAGGCACAGAAATGTCAATTTTTCATTACATACTTTATGGTAAATGTGCACAGAGCAATTGTCACTATTCTTCAAAATGTTTACGCTGTTACGCAAAAGGTGACACTCAATGCCACATTTTCTCCTAGGCTCCATTCTATTCTTACCTGTGCACTGCCAACCAGGACAAGGGCCTGATCACAAAATAGAGACCTTTCCCAAGAGCCCCTGGCGTTGAGCTTGTTAGCAATTAAACCAAATATGGGCTCATTCCTCACTACAGGAATATTGTTTTCAATATGCGAAAACTTTTACAATCACTGCAATTACAATATTCTATTTAATGAAGGCATCCACTTTCGAAACATGATATCTCCTTTAAGGTTTAGGTTTATAAACACCGCGAGCATTAAAGCTATAAGGTAGCGAGGTATACGATGCCTGAGAAAGTTATAAACCGTAAGAGCAGAAGGCTTCAAAGAGAATTCCTTTATCTGTACATCAGTGAATGATAAGTTGCGTTACAATCATGAGCAAATGCCTAATGTATAACTTCGTTACGTGGAATTTTCCAACACATATTTTTTGTAAAATGTGATAAACTTTTATCCATTTACATAATCTAGAAATACGTAACATTTATTCCGAAACATCCAGTGTAATATCAATATATGAGTATTTCGTTACGGTTTGTCAATGTTCAGACGATTTTAATGAAAATTGGACAGAACTGACCGTGAACATGTTTATTTCTCGCAGTTGGATGTCATAGAAGATTTAATGAATGGGTAGCATGATATCAATAAAAGCAAAATTAAAAAGAAGGATTTTATGCTCTGAGGATAAATGAAATCCTCAGAATTAAAGACCGGTATAGGTGAACACGAAAACTATGCAATAACATTTGCCCTTCACAAAGAGGTAGAAGGTTCCAGGTAAAAGCGACGTCCCTTTTCAGTACACATTTAAAAGACCGAGAGTTTCAAAGCCCTCATACAAAGCACATCCACGAATCCACAAACAAACATCGGCGTTATAAGCGCGGCTTTGGGATCTCGCTCGTTCGGGTTTCCGCCAGCCCCGAGTGCTCTCGACTACAAGTGTCGCCTACTGGCATAACGAGCGCCATTCCGCGGTCTACAATCACAATGCGCGGGCCATGGCTTTCGTTAGGTTGCCCTCGCGGCACGCGGCGCAGCGGCTCCGAGATGAGAGCGCGGACCGGGTCGGGAGCGGGAGCGGGAGCAGGTTGAGAGGCGGGATGGAGAATGGGGTGAGGAACGGGACAGGGAACGGGGCGGGGATCAGGTTAAGAAGCAGGGCGCGATGGAGAGTGGCGCAGGAACCGGGAGGGAAGTAGCGACAGCAGAAACCGCGTGGAGGCTGCACCGCCCCTCCCCTCACTGAGTCATGCCGCTGCCGCCGTTGACGCCTGTCTCCAACCCTCCCCCAACCCTGCGCCGCCCGACTCCTCAGACACATCGTCTGCCTCATGTCCGTAAAGTTAGCATACCCATTTATCACAATTTTGAAAAACTGTATCCCAGAATTTTGTTCTAATTAAAGACTAATTTATACCCAAATTCAAAAATTTTGAAAATTTGTGCAACATCGAAATATTCAACACTAAAGGTGGGTACGCTACCTTAACGGCAAATTAGCATACCCACACAAGAAAAACGCATGATACATACAAACTAAATGTACCATAATTTTGTTCTACTTAAGCTATTCGCATGATTGATGAAACTTTACTTCGCGTGCAGCAAATGTTCTCTCGCATGTTAATGCCTATTTGATAGCCTAGAAATATTTCTCTCACCATATTCTATAGGATGAGATATTCTTGGACATTCCATTATATTTTTGGAGGTTCGGCACATATCGATACCACTAATGCCTGCAACCTTTGGCAAACTTTGTGACGTCACGCCTAGAAGGCTTAGATTCCTTTATCTTATACTATTTGCTCGTTCTGCGTACACTGTGGTTTGCGCAGACTGACGACATTTATTTGCATAATTATTCATTCAAAATTCGCTCTCGCAGCAACAATTATAAGTTTTTGTCGAGGTTTGCAAGTGCTGTGTACGTAATTGTGGAGGAATAGAGGTGTGCAGTGAAGAATGAACACGTGTCTTCTTAGTTCTGGATTGTGATTTTCCTGTACCAGTATTTTCTTTATCAGCAGCAATATGGTGAAATATTTGTAAGTCAGCGTGTTCAGCCACGTAGCTTTCTCAAGAGTGAAAAGATTTATTATTATATTTGTGACTATCACGAAAAAAGCTAACTATCAATCAACATTGAGTAATTACTTCAAATATTTTCAAGAAAGTGTGAATTGGTCCACGAAATCTCAGGATAATACTGAATAAATATTTATTGAAAATTTCTTTTCAACATCAATTGCAGAGGTTTTACTCTCTCTTGTACATACGTACATACGGAGTAATATACATAATATAGGGAAAGCTATGTAATGCGGCGCGAAACTAGTGCTAAAACAACACATACTTTCTCGCATTTAGTGATAGTTACGTAATAATTTTTGCACTAGTTATGTAATACATTTTTTTAAATACATTATAAAATTGGAATGATTGGAATTTTAGCTATTCCTTTTCCTTTACATGAAGCCCCTGGGACATTTAAAAAAAATAGCTCCAACGTTTTTGATTAAATTTTATTGTTCGATAGTCATCATCATCCTAAAGGCATTGCTCCTTGTCGCTGCCTCAATGACATTCTGTCCTCCACTGTCCTTTTGGTATCTGCATAGTTTTTAAAATTGTAATTGGGTTTAAAGTTGTTGCTAAATTTATATTTTAGGTCTCCCTCTTCCTCGTTTTCCAACTATTTTACATTCCGAAATTGTATTTAAGCATTTGTTATGCCTAAAATGTGTTTACAATAAAGTTTACATATAATCTAGGTTTGCCGACTAATGCGCCGGCTTCCTCCATACGTTAAGTTGGTTAATAAATTAGTTATTAAACGCTGCCTCTTTCTTTGCCACAAAAGTCGAAGAGGAGCGGCGTAGGTATCCCTCATGATGATAATAAAGGACCGCCTTGTCAGGAACTCAGTCAAGTTACAACAGCGAAGTTTTAAAAAATATTGACATTTAACTCAAATATGTCGCTTTTTTTATTGCTAACTTGTTAGGCAAAAAATGCCGCTCTTCATTTGACCCTGTTATTAAACATTCGACTAACTGGATATTAGTTCCGCAATGATAAGAAAACCAAGAAGCTACAGAGATTCATAAAAAATAATTACATTTCAATTTATCGGTTTCTTGTTGCTCAATAGTATCTTAATTTTCTTTTTGTCTTTAAATATGCTCCCAGGAAATTCCAAAACATGAGGGCGGCGAGCCCGCCGTTTCCCTGGAGAGTGTTTCATGCTGAAGCTTTCTCATGGCGGGGTTTTCCGAAGCCTACCTTGCGCCTGCGAGCTAATCGTCTGGAGGGTCCTGTGTATTTTTGTATAGAACAGGTTTCGCTAAAGCTTTGTGAATGGAATGATGCCGGCAGCAGAATCTGCTGTTACGTTTAGTAACCTCCGTTTGGAAATGTTGGGCGTACTTCTTCAAAACTGAATCGGTTATTTTTAAATCCCTGGCAATCACGATTTGTAAAGTTGTGAGAAATAAGAAAAAATATTAAAATAATTAAGAATACAAAATACTTTTCTATTATTTTTTTATTTCTGATGCATAAATATTGATTCAGAATGCCAGGGAAAGATGTAATTTACTTGTATCAAAAGTACAATAATCGTTGGACTTTGGTACAATAGTCATTGGAGTTTATGACATACGGGACTTCAAGAACTAATCAGGATTTTTTTGCTTAAACTTGTAAATAAATACACATCACAGGTTGATTTTGTAATTTGACACATTTATTACAATATTATGTGAAATGACAATGTGCATACGTATTCATCAAGCATGTTTTATATAACAGAAACAATTGCTTGAAATATGTGTTTCTATGATAGTATATAGGAATATTTCCTAGTAATGAATATCCCTTTCAACCAATCTTTCAGTGATAGTTCAGTCATACACACAGTACATGCATACGGACATACATACCCCGCAAGTCAATGACTTATAGTTTCAAAACCAAATCAAAACTTTGCAATGTTCTCACGGCTATTCGATTCATCTGATTTACAGGATTTACACATGGAACAATGCACATATCCTGCAGCTTGTATTTTCTCACCAAAGCAAAACTTTAAAAGAGAGTGACTTGATTTTTCTTTCTTCTTTGAGATTTGATTTTAATTCGGCAAAGGACTTTGATATATCTAAAAGTATTTACGATTATTGTTGTTTAGTTATTGGTCTACAATATCCAATAATTCCAACTTCATATTGCCGTTAGAAACCCTACAATAACGACGTCAGGCATGTGATTGCGGATTGATTCGTTGTTTTTTTAAATAAATTATGGATAATGTGAAAAACAATACTTTGTCTTCAATGATCAAATTGTGATACTGGGATACTACGGAGAAACTGCGATTGGAAATCTAGTACTTCAACAGAATATTATTTTCTCGTGTTCGTACCAATAAAGCCATACGGAGTAAAATGCATAGTACAGAGAAAGTTATGTAATGCAGGAAAATGTGGGACCCTGATATCAGAAAATGAATAAATCATGTTCCAATATGTATAGGAAATTAATTCCTCTAACGTGTTATATAGTGAGATGTCATTAATTGTAAGAGCTTAATAAATTTTTTTTCAAAACGTCCGTTCGTCTGTCCATTTTGTGTGGGTATGCTAACTTAACGTTAAGGTAGCGTACCCACCTTTAGTGTTGAATATTTCGATGTTGCACAAATTTTCAAAATTTTTGAATTTGAGTATAAATTAGTCTTTAATTCGGGCAAACCTCTGGTACATTTAGTTTTTATGTGTCATGCGTTGTTCTTGTGTGGGTATGCTAACTTAACATTAAGTTAGCGTACCCACATTTAGTGTTGAAAATTTCGATGTAGTGCATTAGTAGAAATTTTTTTAATTTGGGTATAAATTAGTCTTTAATTAGAACAAAATTCTGGGATACAGTTTTTCAAAATTGTGATAAGTGGGTATGCTAACTTTACAGACAAGTCTGCCTCTGCTCCTCCACTTCCGGGATCGCACACTACCGATGAAGACCCAGATCGTATCGCTCGGGGAGCCCCGTGGCCGCCCCCGCACTCCTCTTTTGCTGCGCGCTGTTCCCTTGTCGTGTTCACGGAAGCGAACGTCTCCGCGGATCCTCCACTGCGTTCCGCGCCGTCATCCGGTGACCTTTCGCCCCGAGCGGAGTGCAGCTGAGAGCAGGGTGGGAGGCAAATGGCGGCGAGGATGAAGCAAGAGCCCTTTCTACGACGTCGGGAGACGGGAGGATCTAGGACAGGGGACGAGGGATATCTAGGAGGGTTAGTGGTGAGGAACGATGAGGCGTCTAGGTGGATGAGGTCGACGAGGGCGGTAAGCGGAGCGTCGATGATGGAACGGGGGGCAGGAGTCCCAGGATGCCGACGAAGTTGAGAACGGCAAGAAGAAAACGGAGATGTGGGGTGAAGTGGAGACTGTGCCGGGCATGACGGGGCTTGGGGGGAGGGTGAGCCGTGGCTTGGCGTGGTGTCAGGAGGCTTGGCAAAGATGGCGGAGAACGGCGTAACGTCGCGGGGCAAGGCGTGGCGTGGCGTTGCATGGCGTGGCGGGGAATGGTATGGCGGAGCGTGGCGGGGCGTGGCGGAGCGTGACGGGGCGGGGTGTGACGGGGCGTGGCAGGTCCTTGCGCGACGTGTTGTAGCGTGGCGTAGCGTGACGTGGTGTGGCGTGGAGTGACGTGGCGTGGCGCAGTGTGACGTGGCGCGTCGACATTTGTAGTAGAGTGACGTGACGTGGAGGCTGTATCTAGGCATTGTATCTAGAATACGCAATGGATTTCTGCAGCCCTTACTTTAAATTTGAAACAAAATTTTAGTTTTATTAATTTTTAGTGTAATACGTCATATCGGAATACCCCGAGTCAGTCTCACAGTTAAACTTCGCAACTCAGCTATACAGCCTTTTATACTCCGATTTACAAAACTTCCTGCTAGAATACTGCACAAGATGTTCCCGTGTGCAGAAGCTGTTCAGTGTCCTCGGACATTTGAGTAGCACTTCTTATTCTTACACTTGGAAACAATTGCTATCCTCTTCATTTTAATTAACCAAAAATTTGATTTGTCAGATTATTTTTGTACTGCATCGAGTGCCACCCATTTGATGGTTTTGTTTGGGATTTACCCTGGGGCCAATCTCCGAACAATAGAAAATATTTTAAAGAGGCTAACGACATGGGCAAACGTGCAGCAATCTGCAGGTCATGCTTCAGATTTGCTTTAAGATGCACCCAATGGAGATATGGGCTGCTGTTACTGCAGACACTAGGTGTCAGGAAATAAAACCGCTAGAATTTCTACGTGCGCAAAGTTCGCCGAGGTCTTATGGCCCCATTGCACTCAGAGTTCAAAATTATCCGACAACGTGTCAATTTTTTAACAGCTTACTCCTGGCTGGTGTCTAATGAAGCCATAATTTGAGTAAAGGATCTTTCAATAAACATGTGCACAGAAATCTTCTGATCAATTTTTGCCCCCCCTTCCCTTCTTCATACCATTTCATAACAAAAAGAAAAACAGTGAGTGGATTCCAAGTGGGGGCACACCATGAAATTTCCAAGCCAATTCTATTGTCTTTACAGTCGACAGACCCACGAAAATGAAATAGTTCCTTTTTAATGGTCAAGTCTACCATAGCGTATTGCCTCATTCAAGTTCCGACCGCGGAGCCGAGCACATCGTTATCTATAGTTGCCTTTGTTAATACTGGAGATGGTTTAGAATTGGTCTTTCATGTGCAAAGTGTTGTTCTGTCTTTGTGACTGTGTATACTATTTTTATTCGTTTATTTATTTACGTCAAAAACAGTTAAAAACTGTATGACGTTCTATGGCGAGAAATTAATTTGAAGTTACATCTAGAAGCGCCTCCTGTCGCGTCGGTCTATCTACTACCTGCGCTAATCACCCTTCCCAGACGAGTCTGTTCAGGGAGTGTTGTACTTTCGCTCACTGCACCTTTCCAATTTGCGTCTGGAATATTTAAATCACCAGCGATAACTATAGGATGTATATCGGCGTTTTCTATTTTCTAAGAAATGGCTTCTAAAATGGTATAATTTTCATTCGGCGACATGTAGCAAGCAATAATTTCTACTGAATCACTAATTTTCCCTGAATCACTAATTTTTTTAACCCCATCATTTCCAATTTTTTATTTATCTGATTTCTCCTTATATCTACTGCATCTTTAACACAAATGAATACCCCCTCTAATATTTCTATCTCTCCTAAACGACCTGTAATTAGGGCGAAAAACTTCAGATATAGTCATCTCTTCCGACAGCCAAGATTCAGTTCCTATAATTACATGAGGATCACAAGCATCGACTAAATACCAAAATTTGATTTCTTTATTTTAATCTTAAGGAAGAGTTAAACCTTGCCACAAATGGAAATTATCATTAAACAAATTGAAGCCGTTTTTAAGAAAATGGCGTTTAAGTGCTACTGTAAATTCCAAACTTGAAACTCTTTTTTCCAGAATAATTTTGAGTTTTCGAGAAACTTCATTTAAAGTCACTTGAAGCACTGGAACCGGACTTCTGCGTCAGCCATTATACACCCGTTAAGTCGCGTATTTAATGAATCTTTATGTACAGGAATTTTTCCAGATATTTTAAAAATAGCTGAGATTAAGTCGCTTTTCAAAAAGGCAACAAAAATGAAATTCAAAATTATCGGCCAATTTCTCTTTTGTCGTTTTTTTCAAAAATATTAGAGACACTTTTTTACGTACGAATGGAAACCTTTCTTAGGAAACACGACGCGTTTTCAGATTGCCAACATTGGTTTCGAAACTCAAAATCTACGAAAACTGCCATATTTTCTTTTCTTAAAGACGTCGCCTTATCCTCATATTCATCAGGTGACAGTATCAACAGCTCACTACAAAAACGTCACACACAATACATGTACACACCTTGCCAGATGACATTAAACGGTGAAATTCTATGCAAATGCTTTAAGGCCCAAGTAAAATCTTTTCTGCTGCCCAACTGTTTCTATACAATTAGTGACTATACTGAACATAAAAAGGAAAGTAATATTAATTTTAGGAACGACATTTAGTGTACTGTTTACCATTTGGATTGTATAATTGTAAAGAACCTGTAACAAGTATTGTACTTCAGCTTCTGGGTCAATAACTCCCATCTCGATAAGGTTTTCGTACAGTTTCCCTGATCCTTGAACAAATGCCTTGTATTACTTCTGAGCATAAATGTAACTTCAATTTAACTCTACCTCAAAGAACGTCACATACAGTTTTTAACTGTTTTTGAGGTAAATAAATAAATAAAAAATAAGTAAATATACTACAGTCCCGTTCTCGTGCGCTGGCGTGGGTCAGTGCATATCGGAATCTCTCAACATATTGAATCACGAAATGAGATGATGTCGACTCACCTATTTCAATCATCATTTGGTCATCAGCCAATTTATCAGCTAAACATGGAGTCACAAAACACAGAATCTCATGCAAATGGCCAACACCATGTCTCAACAGGTGCAGAATTTTATCTATGAAGAGCCGTAGTCCTCCAACGGAAATATTCACTCCGATCCAACTGTAAGTAACGGTACTTCAAGTCATCAGGCAAGTACATTCATTAATGTTCCTTTACCTGTAGTTCATTCGCCCAAGAGACAGGGTTGTAACAGTGACCCAAATGGGCCAGCGAAGAAAATCAGTCAATATCCAAGAATATTCAGTCTCAATCAGGAATAGCTTCAGCGCCTTACAAAATCTCCAACACTGAAGAAACCAATCCAATCCCCCCCGTTTTTGTTTTTAACATTATCTCACAGAAATTCACGATCTCTTCAAAGGTACCCTAAATGTGAATTTGCTACCAAGTTAAAATTTTGCAAGGTTAACGGAAATTAAACTTCAAACGGAAAATAGCGAAGACTGCCGACTGTTAGTGAATATGCTAAATAGTAACAACAAATCCTTTCATACTTACGCTGACCCACTATCAAAAAATTATCTATTGTAATAAAAGATGCACATCAATACTGTACTTAATATCAAATTCTCGCAGAACTTATAACGAAAAACTTTGAAGTTGTGAATGTGAATAGACTTCGTAATACAGAAGGTTAGCCAATTCCTGTCGTTTCTGTGATATCGCGAAAGAAAATAGGTGGCAAGGTATATTCGAATTAGATAGACTGTGCTATGCAGTTGTTCGTGTCGAACAGCGAAAACGTCTGTTAGATCCAGTTCAATTCTCAAGATGCCAAGACTATAACCATACCAAAAACTATTGCAATAGAAATTGTGCTATTTCTACTGGCAATTATTTCACCAAAAACTGTGTGGAATCGAGTAACTTTATACCAGTATGCAGCAAGACGTCACGATTGTAAATGGAAGACCAAATGTTTATTCATACTATGAAAAAATTGCAAAATATAAATCAAATAAAACAGTAAGGAAACTAAACTTCCATCTTCAACCAATAATAATAATAATAATAATAATAATAACAATAAAATAATAATAGTAATATAATAATAATAATAATAATAATAATAATAATAATAATAATAATAATAATAATAATAATAATTTTACTTATGAAGCTAAAGTTTCCTCGTCTGTCTTCCACTTATAACATTACTAATTTTAATCCCCTACCATTCATAAAACCTCCCTCCCATTTCAATGTGAATGATGTATCATCAAATAGTTCAGCCAGCAATTCAAATGGAAATTTTAACTTACGTGATTTCCTAGCTATTCATATTGTTTACTTCTTTAGTCATTTAATTCAATCTTTCCTCCCTACTTTAAATGATAATATCAGAACCTCAATTTTGTCATATGATAATACGGTAATATCAAAATCAAATTTCCAGAATTGTGTTTAAACGTGCTTCAACAATCTAACATTTTAAACTGGAACCGTCGAGATATTCTCAATAAGTGTTCTGAATTAAACCATTTTCTGGTTTCACATGATATTAAAATAGCACGTTTAACCGAATCTCACCTAATCTCTTCCTAATCTTTCACAGTTCTAGGTTATAAATGTTACAGACGTGACAGACCAGGAGATTTTCCAGCAGGTTTTAATTCAAGAGAATTAAAACCTAATTTATTAATTCAAGAGAAATCCGGCTTTCCACACTGGACATCATTTCCCCCAATAACAGCAGGGCTAGAAACAACAGCAGTAACTATCAACCTTCAGAACGGTAATATAATAATAATTTCAGCATATAAGCCGTGTAATAAACAATTGACTGCAACCCGTCTTTAGGACATTTTCAACCTCATAAGGCACTCATTATCTTACTTGGCGATCTAAACACAAAACACACTTCATGGAGATGTAGAGTAAATAAACCAGCCGGAACCTTTTTTTAAATCTTGCAAAGCAGTTAAATTTCAAGATTGTAGCGCCCGTTGACCCTACATACTTTCCTTTTAATGTGATATTTGAGATACTGTGATAATAAATTTAAATTTTGCACTCCATTCGTATTCTATAAGCGAACCAGATTCAGATCATAACCTAATGATTACAACCTCCAAATTAATCAGTTCTTTACCTAATTCCCCACCGCATTTACCTACTTACACAATAAGTCGGCATACATTTCAAAATCAGTTATCATCGCATCTTCCTCAGTTTTTGAATTTAAAAGCGTAAATAAATGCATCAAAGGCTGTATAGCTAAGTTACAATATTTTTCTGTGAGACTTTATAAAATTACACTAAAAATTAATAAAGAACATAAAACTGTGTTTCAAATTTAAAGTAAGGGCTGCAGAAATTCATTGTGTGTTCTAGATAACCCTGGAGATAATACCATGAAATTACCACTGAAAAAACACCGTAACTATGGCGAATATCCTGCCAGAATCGCATTTCTTCAGCCCACACTCCCAAGACTTCACAGATGGTCTTGTGGGACAACTCCCAGAGAGTCGAATGCATTGCCAATGAGATTACAGTAATGAATTCGTTAGAAACTAAGAGTTTTGGTAATACATTCTTTTACAAGTGTATTTCCTCAAGTGCATTCCCCGAACATTCTGACAGTGCCTCATGTATCACATCATCGTGCTGAACTAAGAAGCGTTAACAGACGAAATATTGATTCTAAGACATAATATCATGCTAAGACGTAAATGTCATCCAATGTGTGTCGAAGTGACAGGTGCAAACTAAAATAGTCACATGGTTAATTATCTTCAAGCAATCAAATGTATGCACTTGGCTTCGAAGTGTTCTTTGTTTCCGTGTTTTAAGAATAACTTTTCACACAAAAACAGATCTTTTGTTTTGTTAATTAAAAATTATATTCTTGATGGATTGTAAGGTTGGTTTGTTGCAGACAATATTATGTGTTCTCAAATTAATTCACAGTTGAGAATAAATAATAATGCCAGGTTAATAAACAATACAATCACTTTCTAACTACCAATTATTGGTATTAAGATAGGAAAGACAATGGGACGAAGCCGCAGCGACCCCTCAAGTCACGAATCCTGATGCGTCAGCTCTTGCGTTAACTTTGCTAAAGAAAGAACGGAGCAGCTAAATTTTATACACACAATGTTTAGGTTAATTTCTAAAAAGAAAACGAAATATTTGCAGTTTATGAATTCCCGTCATAGAAAACATAATTTACATTCATTTGCCTTTTAAATTCCGAAACGAACGCGCATGGCTCGAAAAGCGTTTATCGTAAGGTGTAAGAATGCCAAGCAAATGCATGAAGACAACTTTCCACCTCACTTCTGCCTCTGTGGAATTGCACAAATTTCTTGTCCTTATCAAAGGCGAAAAAGATGGATACCGTTGCCGAGCGCAAACTTGAAGTATGGTTTCCAGTCGCGTCACACAACATTTATGAGGCTATATTGTAGAATTCATATTTTCACCAGAAGTAAGACAAGGAACTGAACGTTCACATTCACGCGAAATCTTTGAATACGAGTTATAAAGCACCATCACATGAAGGAAACCATTAAAGACAATTTATTGGTGGCTGCCTCTTCAAGTGGGCGTTAGTTTTGGACTTTTGCAGGCGGAGCGGCGCGGGTGGAGAGGCAGGGCGGCGCGGCGGCGAAGGAAGTGACAGTTGCGGTGGGCACAGACACGCGGGCGCGGGGGGCCCTCTCGCATGAATCAGCCTATCGATTTCCATTCGCTTGTCTAAGCAGGCGCGATGGCGTTGGGCGTACGACCTTCTGCGGTGTTGCTCTCCCGCCTACCACGCCCCCACCCCGCCACGGGCCTGCCATGCCCCAACCACGCCACGCCCCACGCCTCCACGTCCCGCCCCGCAATGGCCCCGCACCCTCCCGGCCAACGAAACATCTCCGCCCCGCCAGTCCCCGCCCCCGCCACGTGCCTGCCTCGTTACGACTCCACCTCCGACATGTCCCCGACCCGCCCCCGCCCCCGCCCCTGCCTCCGCTACGCCACCCCCGCACGCTCGGGAGGAACGTGTGCACGAGTCGCTCGCCGCTAAAGGTTACGGGAAATACCGAGCCGGTCAGCGCTTGCGTGCGCGGCGTCCTGGCACTGCCTCGACCGTCCTCGAGCGGGGGCCCTCCCAGGTGAAATGGTCTCCCTGCGCCCGCTTTGTTTAACATATGTGTTTAATTCATAATTCTTCACTGAAACAATGCTTATCTCACAAAAATAAAAATAATAATCGCCATCTTCAGTTCATTGTATTCAGGGGAAATGTAGCGTAGTTGGACCAAGTATATGAAATAATATAATCTACTGGGCACTTGTTCAATGCGAGAAGTACTACAGTATCTTGCCTCAGAGGACAATTAAAAATATCGGACAGTTTCGCGACAGAGGCGAAAAACCCGAAAAGAAGTGGCAAAAACATTTAAAAAATTAGTCAAAGTGTTAAAATAGCATTTGTAGCGACATTTCTCATAATTAGAGATTGGGTCGACGTGGAAACGTCAGAAAAACTTTCAGTGAGTTCGCGCTCAGGCGCTCAGGCTCCTGGCTCAGGCCAGGGGGTTGGACACTTGTCAAGGGGTCACAGGCGGTCGGCTGTGCTGTCAGGCGAGCGGATACACACTTCTGAGATGTCTGAGCTGTTCCGGCGGCGGCCTGAGTTTAACTTATTGCCGCTGCAGCGATTCTCGCCTGGAGGTCCTGGGATTCGAGTCCTGACGATAACGGATTTTCGACACTATGTAGCGAGGTTGAAATCTGGAAAAAAGGCCGCGGACTCTCAACTTAAACACACGTACCTGCACTAAACTACCACTCATACCGGGAAACCAGTCGGGATCTTAGAGCATGTCTCGCTTGAGGAAGTAACTCCTGCTGGGGAGAGATACGCTGCTGGGGAGAGACAGAGAAATCCTCCGCAAGCGGTCGCGTAGATCGGCGCCGGATGTCACCATGTAGTCATCACACAGTGGTAGTGATAGTGGTAGTGGTAGTGGTAGTGGTAGTGGTAGTGATAGTGGTAGTAGCAGTGGCAATGGTCGTGGTCGTGGTATAGCGAGTTTGTATTATTCCCTAGGGTGTCTCTCGCATCCCAGCTTCCACATCTCTCTATCAGAGTAGTCTTCATTACTCAATCCATTCATCACCTCATCCACTTTCACTCCCCTTCTACAGTAAGTCTAGGTCTTCCTCTTCGTCGATGGGTAGCTGGTTCTCATTTCCACAATATTTTCGGCCAACGTTCTTGGTTTATTCTTTGCATGTGTCCATACCATTTTTGTCTTTTCACTTCTATGGTGTCAATATATTAAAATTTACTTTCGCTTTAGATTTAATTTTTTCGTTCTTCATTTTATCCATTAAAGTCAGTCCGCAACTTCGGCGTCAGAAGTCCATTTCCATTGCTTTCAATTTATTTTCGCTCTTTTTTATTACTTCCCATTCCTCAGATCCATATCAGTGAATGTAATTGTCTTATAGCCACTCTACCTTTTGCAATTTTGTTTCTAATATCTTGCGTACGGCCTCCATTTGTTTCTATTTCTGAACCGAGGTATATAAATTTTTATAGGGATTTACTTCCGAACCATCATCTAGTGCACCTTTAGCACTTCCTGCTACAACTATATACTCAGTCATGTTAAGATTTATTTCTAAACCCCATTCTGAGTACTCTTCATATAATTTTCGCAGCATGTGTAGAGCATCGTCTTCATCTACAGCGAACACCACTTCATCATCTGTGAAGTGTAGGGCGAATAACGTAGTCACCAATTTTAATACCCATATTAGTACATTTCTTCGTCCATATTTTCAGGGTTTCACTCAAATATGTTTTAAACAAAGTTGGGGCTACACAGCACCTTTATTTACTGGAAATGGCGCTGAAACGTTTCTCCCTACTTTTATTTGGCTCGTATTATCACTGTACAAATCTTTGACGGCTCTAATCATTTGCGTATTTACATTTTGTTTCACCATCACTATCCATAGCCTAGATAATGGAACAGTGTCGTAGGCCTTACGCAGCTCTATAAACACAAGATGCGTCTCCAAGTTATGGGTGACGTTTGTCGGTTACCTGTCTATTACTGAACACATTCTCAATACGCCCCGTTCAAAAGCCGCTCTGTTTCTCGAAATCAATGAGGTGTCTTTCCAGTCGGGTTTTTATTATTTTCCCATATACTTGTCCAATGCTGCTAAGGAAAGTTAAGCCTCTATAATTTGAACAGTTTCCTATCACCTTTCTGGTAGGTGTTTGAGATATATCCTTTCCTGAAGTCCTTGGGTAATTCTTCCACTATTAAACATCTATTGTACACCCGAGTAAGAAGATTCAATAATAAACTGGGGCCATGCTTCAGCAATTCAATATTTATCAATCCTGGACAGGCTGCTTTTCCATTTTTATATCTCTGTATTGTTTTTTCAATCTATCTCACTGTAATATATTCCGTATCAGCCGGTTTCTCGAGCTCTATGTTGTACGTGGTACTTAATGCAAACCTCTTTGAGAGGTTGTTTGAAATATATTTTAAATTGATCTATACTTATAGGTTGCCTACTGAATTTTTCCTTTTCGTTTTGCCTGAGGTTCTTTATTATTTTCCATGCGTTCTTTGATCTGACATTGCATGAAATCTGTTGTACATCTTCACATATTCTTTCCCAAACTTCATTTTTGCTTTTCTTACTTCTTGTACACGTAGGTTTTCGCGGATCGAGTTCATGACTTCTTGGCTGTCCAGATGATGCCGCGTCGTTGGTTGAGACGCCGACGTTTCGTCTGTCATATCGCAGGCTTCTTCAGGGTGGTGACACAGTAATGCTACGCCTCCCGTGTTATATACAGTCCATCCTTGGTGCACGGGGGACGCAGGTGTGCCGTGATTGGCGGAGGTCCCTCTCATTGGCTCGCGGTCTGGGCCAACCAGGGTCTCGCGCCAGCCGTCCTAGTGGTCGGACGGCATTGAACAGCCCCCGAGCAGTCGCGAATTGGTGGTAAAATGTACTTCCAAGCGATCAACCTTCCTCCAACCAACATCAACCCTTCCAAATCCCAAGCCATCCTCTTTTCCTATAAAACCTATCCATCAAACCCATCCCCTCTGACAATAAATCAAATGCCTATCCCCTGGTAACCCCATGTCAAATATCTTGGCATTACCCTCTCCCGCAGACTCATTTTACCCAACACGTCCTCAACACCACAATAAAAACCAACCGAATCACAAACGCCCTCTACCCTATCCTGACTAATCCGTCCATCCCCATCGAAAAGAAAATCCAAGCTTACAACATCTATATCCGCCCAACCCTTTCTTACGCCCATCCCACATGGTTCAACACATCCATCATCAACTACAGAAAACTAACCGTCACCGAAAATAGAGTAATCCGTCTGATCTTCTGTCCCCCTCCATTAACCCGCTTCAATAACATACGAGAACAACATAAAATGCCCCATATCCTTACCCACCTCTACAACTCCTCAGTCCAAACCCTACAAAAGTTCATCACAAATCCTCAGTTCAGAAACCTAATCCTACCCCACCACCATATCCTCAGAAATCCCCCGACTAACAAGGAAAAAACATCCCCTCGACATCCGGCAACTCCCTCCTCCCATAACCTAGGCCAAAGGGTGGAAACAAAAGAACCGACAAAAACGACTTAAACGACAGACTAAATACTGACCCACGCCAAAGACAAACACTGAATATTCCAAGTCCCTCCTATATCCTATCCCATTCCCCTCCTAAATCCATTCTTCTCCCTTTCCCCCACCCCCAAAACCCCCTAACAAAAACTACCCGTCACTTCCCTACCCCGGCTCCCAATCCCCATCCCTGTACGGGGGAGAGGGGTCGCAAAAAATCAGCAGAGCACCAGACAGAGATAAAACATGGACGAAGAGTCTCATTAGAGACAAGCGTATGCAACAAAACAAAGTTAAGATTCTGCCCTGTTCAAGTGTTGTTTAGATTGAGGCCTGCGTCCGCGTTGATGTTGTGCGTCCGTCTACTAATTTCTAATGCCTCTTTGATGCATCTAGGCTACTATCGGCTTTCACTGTGCAGGAGCCGGGTCTTGTCAAATTCAATGGCATGTCCAGTGACCTCGGAATGGAGTGATATAGCCGAACGGTTGATTTGCTTCTTGTAATGGCTGATATGTACCCTAAATTGTTCAGACTCCGTGCGCCCGTTCTCACCGACGTACGGTTTCACAGATGCAGGGAACTTCGTGTATGCCTGCCGACTGGAGAGGTGGTAACGCGTCTTTAATGCGTAGAAATGCACCAAAATTAAGCACTTATTAGAATATTTTTAGATCTTTCAAAAGCTTTTGACATTATTGAAAGGGGGCAGGGGGAGGAGGAGATGGGGGGAACGATTGGGGGAGAATGATGGGGAGAGAAAGAAGGGGAGAAGATTTTAAAAAGAAAATCTATGTGTCTTTGATAATGCATGTTATCGAATATAAGAGTTTGAACTGTATCGTTGTTATATTGGAGAATTGGTAGTGGCGGCGGATGTTACAGTTGTCGCATTGTACTCCTGGAATTGCCGTCGGAAGTCCGTCAGGATGCACAATGGACATGAATGAGTGCAAGTAATCAGATGCTTACGTACGTGTCACTTGTCAGTGTCGTATCTAGTTGTATCAGAGGTCCCAGATCACTCCAACTGCACGCGTCCCATACCATCCCAGTCTCCCCCTGCTTGAACAGTCCCCTTTTGGCATGCAGGATCCATGGATTCATGAGGTTGTCGCCGTATCCGTACACGTCCATCCACTCGAAACAACGTGAAACGAGACTCGTCAGACCAGGCAACGTGTTTCCAGTCATCGACATTCCAATGTTGGTGTTGACGGGCCCAGGCGAGGCGTTAAGCATTGTGTTGTGCAGTCATCAAGAGCTCGAATCCCCATATGGGCTTCTAAATCCCATATCAATAATGTCTCGTTGAATGGTTCACACGCTGACATTTATTGATGGCGGGGCATTGAAATATACAGCAATTTGCGGAAGGATTGCGCTTCTGTCACCTGAAATGATTCTCCTCAGTCGTCGTCGGTCCCTTTCTTGACCGATCTTTTTGCGACCGCAGCGATGCCGGTGGTTTGATGTTTTACCAGATTCCTGATATTCACGTTACGCTCGTGAAATGGTCGTACGCGAAAATCCAAATCCTCGGAGATGCTATGCCCCATCCCTTTTGAGCCGACTATACCACCACGTTCAAACTCATTTAAATCGTGATACGCTGCCATTGTAGCCGCAGTAACCGATTTAACAACTGTGCCAGTCTGGTTGTCTTATATAGTTGGTGCCGACCGGAGCGCCGTATTCTGATTGGTTCTAGATCTCTTTATTTCAATACACATGGCTGTACCAGTTTTTTGGGCTCTTCAGTGTATACTACACGTAGAACATTGGAAGTGAATTGACAGATATTTGAAAATGCAGAGTTTCATAATCGTCCATTTAAACACTTTGTTGTAGAAGTGATAGACGAAAAATCCATAATTGTTTAGAAGAATGATTTTCATGATCCCCATAAATGGCCGTCCTTGACCCGAGTGTTTAACCGCCTCCATGTCGTCGCGCCTTTCCCTGTGCCCTCCGCAGCGGCGCTTCAAGAGCCCCGACCTCCGCCCGGTGTAGGGAACTGAACAAAGCGAAGGGCCCTTACGGGTGCGATTGAGGGGCTCGCGATACACGCGCAATAACCCCAAGTGTAAAATCGCCAGTCAACAGCCCTGCAGTCCTGTCTGTTGCCTGTCGCTCCGCGGGACACGGGCCGCGCTTCAAAGGAGCCTGAGGACGCTGTCTTTGTGTACTCGCTGAAGGCAGCAGGGACAGAGGCGGAGGTGGGGGCTGCCTGCCTGCTATTTGTTTTCTTTGTTCTTTAAATACATGTTATAAACTGATATTTAATTAGACTTTTAGATGGTTTCTTTGATTCAAATCAAACTTAGGCTACTCAAATGCCAAATTAAAAAAAATCCTGAAATCTTAAATTTTGAAAAAAAACAATGGTATACAAATTTGAGACGAAATAACGGAATATTTGTTCATGAGACGTTAATGCGATTGCTGCACAAACGGTTGTGCTCAGTGTACTTAAATGTTTGTTGGCAGTTACCGCAGTATGCATATATGTTCCCAAAATATTAATTATATCAACTCTTTTCATTCTCTAACTTGAATTTTGCATCTATCAACAGATGGAATCTTTGGTTGCTACAAAACATGCCAGTTTTTAAGATAAAAAAGCATCTAAATCCTTAGGCAAGTGCGACGCAATTGCATAGGCTATCTCGTCTCATCTCCTCGCCGCTTCGCGCGTAGGCTGGCAGGGCCCCGGCGTAACCCCAGCGCTCGCCTACCCCGCTGGCCTGCAGCCCCCTTCCCCCTCCCCCCTCCCCCACCCCCGGCTCCTGTGGCGGGCTTTCGAGTAATGGGCCGCTGCTCCTCATTATTCAGCGTTCCCTTGATACAGTAACCTCGTCATTGGGAAACCCGCCGGAATTGAGAACTCTCGCTTCAGCCCCGCGCCGCCTCTCCATGCCTGAAAACCCACAACGCGCCCGGACCACTCACTTCTTCGGGCGAAATATTCAAGCGTTGGCATCAATATACATTTACTCGATCTACTTAATAGCCATTTGTTTATTAAATCCAGCCTTTAACCATATAAACATCCCATTCAAATGTTTATTATGTACAAAAATTAACGTGCAGGAAAGCTAACAAGAACATATATTACAAATTATAATTTAGCTTTCTCAATATACGACTTCTATTCTACTAGTCAACATTTTACTAGTCTCTAACAAGAAAAAAATCTTTCAATTTTTATTCAAAACAAACAACAGCAATTATACATTTTCATGCTGTCGTGTCAAGTATGCAAGTCAAAAATGCTCTCGTATCGGTGGCAAAGTCGCTTGCCTTTCACCACTGAGGTTCCGGGTTCGATTTCCATAGAATTCCCGTAAAATCTCATGTGGAATTTGTTACGACAAAACGAGTTTCCATTCTTCACAGGGGCAAGTCCAACCACTGTGAAGCGTCCTAAACCCTACCACTGTCCGAATTCCTTCCAATTCAGGCCGCTAGGTAGTGGTGCTTGAGTGCGTTGTGGGAGGCTCGTACGCTGAGATGCTACCTGGCGGTCCTCTTAACGACTGTCTGCGATGAGACGTGGCATTACATGACAGATAATGTTAATGGAGGATTACTCCTATGCATAGCGCGTTAATGGAGGATTACTCCCAAGCGCAAAGTGCTCAACGCCCCCCGGGGCTTGGAGACGCGTTGTGTCAATTCAGACGCAACTATTTTTTTAAAGTACTATTTCCAGTGATACATAATATTCGACATTTATATTTAATAATGTCCTACCAGAATTATTGCAACAATGCAACATCTACTTTGCTAAGATTGTACCTACCATTTCTCAAACGTTGCCTTTTAGGTTTTGGGATTTGGCAACCCTGGTGTTGCAATCTGGCAACTGACAGCTCTATCGTAGGTTGGATGTTTTGAGGTTATACATACTCGGAACATATTGACATACGAGCGCTATTTGTGTTGTTTACAGTAACTTAAAAGATTCATCTTGGCCCAAAAATGGAATTAAATCGTGAACATTTTCGTGCGATTATTTTTTACAACTTTCGACGTGGATTAACTCAGCATCAGAGCATGGATGAACTTAATTCAATTTTTAGCGATGAACCTCCATCGAGGACCAGTGTTTATCGATGGTATGGTGAATTCAATCGTGGTCGTAGTTCACTACAAGACGAATTTCGAGAAGGTCGTCCAAAATCAGTTGTTGTTCCGAAAACCATTGATGCTGTGCGTGAACTGATATTGCAAGATCGTCATGTGACCTATCGTGAGATTGAGACAACCTTAGGCATTAGTGGGACCAGCATACATTCAATATTGCATGAACATTTGACTGTCAAAAAAAATGTTCGCGTTGGATCCCACACAATTTGTCAAGCGCTCAAAAAAGGCTCATGTCGATTGGTCGAAAGAAATGCTCAAAAAATACGATCGCGGTGCTTCGAAACACATCTATGACATCGTGACAGGTGATGAATCGTGGATTTATGCGTATGAGCCCGACAGTAAACAGCAGTCGACTGTATGGGTGTTTCAAGATGAGCAAAATCCAACAAAAGTTGTTTGCGCACGTAGCACTTCCAAACAGATGGTCGCCTGTTTTTTCGGAAAAACTGGACATGTCTCAACCGTACCACTAGAAGAATGGAGAACAGTCAATTCTGAGTGGTACACAACGATTTGTGTGCCAGCTGTCTTCCAAGAAATCAGGAAAACCAACTGCCGAAGACGGATCACTCTTCACCACGACAA
This sequence comes from Gryllus longicercus, assembly GCA_038098605.1. Classification (NCBI taxonomy): domain Eukaryota; kingdom Metazoa; phylum Arthropoda; class Insecta; order Orthoptera; family Gryllidae; genus Gryllus; species Gryllus longicercus. The sequence goes on along the minus strand of JAZDUA010000518.1, from coordinate 655,339 downwards.
TGCGAGCCCAACACATCGGCTCAAACAACTGCATTTTTGAGCACCCAAAACATCGATTCGATGAGTCATCCGCCGTAATGTCCTGACTTGGCACCGAATGACTTCTTTTTATTCCCGTACGTAAAAAACAAACTGAGAGGTCAACGTTTTTCGACACCTGAAGAAGCGATTGCTGCATTCAGAATGCATGTTTTGGAAATACCTCAATCAGAGTTGCAAAAGTGCTTCGACAATTGGTTCAAACGCATGCAAAAGTGTATAGATCTTCATGGGGAATATTTTGAAAAACAATAAAGTGATTTTCGATGATTAATATTTGTTTTTGTTATCTAATCCTGTAATATAAAAGGGAACACTTGTGTATTGTAGGATATTAGGTTAAGTACATGACATATTTTTATCCTCTTCTTCTTCCTTCCTTCCTTCCTTCCTTGCTTGCTTGCTTCCTTTCATTCCGCAGTTTTTCTTTCTTTCTAGTTTTCCTTCTTATTGACCTAATTTTTTTCATTTCTTATTTCTTTTTCTCCGCTCCCTTATTCACCTTACCCCTCATTCTCTTATTTTCAATTCTCCTTCTTTCCATGCATTTCTCTCTTTCCTATCTTTCCCTTCTGCTCCTTATTCGGTACCCCACCCCTCAAGGCTTGTACATTTTTTTCAATTATTTTACGCCTTCAGATGAAAGTGATGATGATGATGATGATGATGATGGATTGAAATGGTGGTTACGGATAAATTAATTATGAGAATGAAGCAAATATGGGATGAAAGAAAGGGGCTACAGGCTAACCAAGTGAACACCAGCCGCTAACCCACTTTGCCAACCACCTATTCCACTTCACCTTAAATTATATTCTGATTTGATATTAATGTGATATTTTTTTCTCCCCTGTTATTATTACGCATTATGAAAGTAATGCATTTCAATCTATATTTTGTTCAATTTCATAATAAAATAAATAAATAAATAGATAAATAGATAAATCGATAAATAAATAAATAAATAAATAAATAAATAAATAAATAAATAAATAAATAAATAAATAAATAAATAAATAAATAAATAAATAAATAAATAAATAAATAAATAAATAAATAAATAAATAAATAAATAAATAAATAAATAAATAAATAAATAAATAAATAAATAAATAAATAAATAAATAAATAAATAAATAAATAAATAAATAAATAAATAAATAAATAAAAGTAGAAAAGTCACTATAGCTGAGTTAATGATGGAATAGATTTTCACCTCGTCGAAAGCGAACCAGTCCTTCCGGTCTAGCTTTAGTTCATTATTTGGTACCACAATTTTCTCCATTCTTGTGACCAAATTTTGATGTATCTAATCAAAATTTCTTTTATATTACCAAACGAAATATTTGAACTGATAAAAAAACTACCTAACAAAAAGTCACCAGGCCATGACATAATTACTGGAAACATTTAAAAGAATCTCCCCAGACATGGTCTTGCTTACCTAAACAATATATTTTACTCTGCATTAAGACTACACTATTATCCCAATTCTTGGAAACACTCTGCAATTATACCTATTCCGAATCCTCAAAAATTTTTCCTTCAAATTATAGACCAATTAGTTTAATTCCAATTTTGTCAAAAATATTTGAAACACTTATAATAAAATGACTAAAACAATTCATTATAAATACCAACATCCTTCCTTCTTTCCAATTTGGCTTCAAAGAACCACTCAACTTATCAGTTATTGAGATTAACAGAACAAATTCATTTTTCATTACAATCTGGTTTTCACTTACTTGCAGTTTTCTTAGATGTCGCAGAGGCGCTCGATCGAGTGTGGCATGATGGATTAAAATTCAAATTATGAAAAATAGGAATACTATTATATTTCTATAACATTATATCAAGTTTTCAATTCAATCCCACCTTCATTTCAACTCGGACTGTTCTTGGTGGTGTTCCACAAGGATCCCCCGCCCTGCCCTCCCTCCGTCTTCTATCGAGGAAATCGCTAACTGCGCCTTCGTCTTCGCCTCCCCTCGCGTCTCCACGCGGATTGCGGCTAATGAAATTGTCCGCGCGCTTCGCTGGGCCGCCACCCCCGCCGCCGCCCCCGCCGCCGTCACACCTGTCAGTGCGTCGGGGGCGCGGAAGGGGGGCAAGTACAGCGAGCGGTCGCCTTCTCCACCGCCATCACCGCGGGGGTGAACAAAAGGGCGCCGAGAACGGTTGGGAACGCGCGGAGAGAAATAGGCACGTGAACGGCAGAGAGAAAAGCGTGGGTGGCGTAGCGGCATTCGAGCGCAACTCCTGGATGAAACCTTTTTCTACTTCTATTGTATAATTCGGTCATTTGATTGTTGCAACCAGTTGCATAGTGATACTCATTATGATACAGATTTCATTTTGATACAGGTTCTTGACCAATCATAGAGAAGGTTACAAAAAAAGTAGTGACACTAAATAAATCGACGAGAATCTTCCTAGTAAATGTTTCGTTCAATTGTGTACATTAAAATTGCATTAATATTATATTATGTTTGACAGTTTTAATTTAATTCATCATTAGTATTTTTTTGGAATATTATTTAAAATAAATTGTATCGTAATTTCACTTTGATCCTATTTGACTAGCGCAGAACTCCCTCGCAGGCGGACTGGTAACCAAGCCACCTGCGGCAGAGAAGGGTCGAGTTAGGGAGCTGTCTGCTAGGTGGCCTTGGCTAAATCCTGCATGTCACGAAACGATTCAATGTAAAAGTGTAACTTACAAAAGTTACCATAAGTCGTAGAAATAGTACCGTATTGAAACTCGATGTAATTGGTATTAATACACTCGAGTGAAGTTTACGATACTCGATCTTTTCGAATGAATTTCGTTTGCCTTAAAGGGTAAAATCTCGAATTGTTACCACCAAAATTTAATGATATTTTTACTATGGAGTTCAAAGATATTGTAATAAATAATGAGTACACACATAATACAAGAAATTATAATGTCTATAATGTTCAATATAAGGGCACAAACAAAACCAACGCCCAGACTGCAAACAGGATTATAAAAAATGGATATTCTTCAATATCTTGGGCTCAAATTGAAAGCCTAAAAATTTGAAACCCAACCCTTAATTTTAAGAGGTATTTTTTTTAAATTTCCGAAATACTGTGCCATGTTTTTTTCTTGGAACTTTTCGGTCAAATAGATCAAAGCACGCTTATCAATATGATAAAAATCCCGTTTTCATCATGACACCTAAATATTTGGAAATTGCAGTAATTGTATCTAACGTCTGCTGTATCTTTATAATTGAAGTTAAAGATATTTTTCCTTATTGCAATAGACTCGTCATGTAAATTTTGTGTCTATGTTCATTTTTTCAAAATATTAGAATTTTTTTGTAATTTTGAATCAAATTGTGTCAATTTTCCAAAAAAATACAAAAACGAGATTTTCATAAAAACCTTTACTTTTTATTTTTGAATGAATAAAAACATTGCACTCAATCAGAAGGCACAAGTGCTATTTTGATTATGTAAGTATATAAAAAATCACTTAAAAGAAAAAAAATCACTATTTTCAAACATACATTTAGTATTTCAATTTGGAAATACTATTCTCTTACAATTTACAACGTAAATATGCCGAATAATACGACTGTGTGTTTAAAAATCCTTTTTTCTCCTTTAGTTTATTTTATATTTACATTAATTCATTACAGAAATTCATACATTCATTCATTTTTTGTAAATTGAACTTTTATCTCACATTCATTTTACGTGTGAGTAGTAATTTTACAAATATAAATTACATTGGAACACAATGAATGAACAGTGACCTTTGCTGCGACGGCATTCAAAAAGCATGACATTTATATTATTTGTACAAAAATACCAGATGTGAAAGGTTCTCAAAGTGTGAGAATCCACATAAAGAAATACGACGGTAACAGCAGCGCGGACGGGGGTGGCAGAGTCCTTAGGTTTCAGACGGCACGGGTAGAATGAAGAGGAGCTGACGAACGGCAGATTATGATGACTAGCAGAGACAGCATAGGTCTGCCGCCTACTTTACTGCTTTGCAAGTCCCAGAGTGTTTTGAGGCACCAGGGTGAGCTCCCAGCTCTTCGCCTGGCACTCTCCATCTGGAGCCTAAAGAAAAAACTCCAGGCTTGTAGCTGATACGCCAGAACTCAATGTTCTTTAAGAACATCTTCCCAATAACATGGGCCGCTTTGCCAGCTTAAGATTCCCATCTTTCCATGTTAGCACCACTAGTCGTATGCCACTCACAAGCGTGAGACGATCCCGAGACCCAACTGGGGGCCACCCGGGCTGACAAATCAGAACGACACGGGCCCACTTTTAATTTTTCTCTCAACCACGTACAAACTTTTTTAATACTTTTCTCTCAAATAGCGTATAAGACGCTTAAAAAAGGGACAGGTTTCATTTTCATTGAAATATATAAATCTTTTGAAATTCCAAAAATTGCAACGGTTCCAAATATTTTCTTCAAATTTTCTAGAATAGTGCAAAGGAGGCTTAATAATGGTGCAGATATCACTTTCTTTGAATCCTCTAAATTTTCAACAATTATAAATGTTACAAAAAATGCGAGAAAATATGTGCTGTTGTAGCACTATTAGTTTCGACATCAACCCCAACCATACGAGTTTATCTGACGAGAAATCGATACATTTCGCAGCAGCATTACAAAATCTTCTCTTAATTACATATGTACGTAATAAAGAGAAAGAAAACGGAATGAAATAAAAAAAAATATTTTGTGAAACATTAAATACAGAACTTTAAAAATATTTGACATGAATTTCCATCTTGTTTAATTTCTTGCAAAATCACTACATTTTTGGCCGTGTCAATGCGGTTTAAAATGTTCTACTCTTTATACAAAAATGGCCAAGTTATTTAGTCTTTATTTTCCAACTGTACTCCTTAAATAATGTTTTACTCTCTTTAAAACTAAAAACTATGTTTCTCTGAGAGCATTAAACAGGGAAATCCTGAGAAAAAATTGAATATTCGGAAATGTGCTGGCATTTCATTCCAGGATCAATTCCGTATGTGATAATACCTATCGACACGAAGTTACATAAATGTAACTTCAATTTAACTTTTCCCCATAGCACGTTACACAGTTTTTAACCGTTTTTGACGTAAATAAAATAAAATAGACACTCCTATTATACGAGAAATATTTACTTCAATTCCATTAAGACGATAGAAAACCCACGTTGCCAAATTAAAAGTATTGAGAGTATCGATACCTTATAAAGCTTTTTTAATATATTTGAGCGTATGAAAAAAAAACAACAATCTATTTATTTTGGCAAACCGTTCAAAATGCGCGATGGTGTAAGTTTGTAAGAATATTATTCTCCGTTCGACGCCTAAATCTATACCTGGCTGGCTGCGGCATACTTCCGCCGAAAGTAGTAAATATAGATAGCCCTAAACGCAGAGTAAGTTATGGGACAGTGCGTGTGTAACTGTCTCTTGGCGGGGCCTCGAACGATTGCGGTACACAGAAATGTGTTACCGCGCTGCCACGCAGTGCCGCCCTGTCGCGCGGGGCGTGGTGCCTCTCGCTCTGTGCCTGCGCCTTGGCTGCTGTTGTGCCGGAGCTCTCCTCGCTGCCTTGCCGCCCGCACCGGCACCTGCGCCATGCGGCTTCAATGAAACTTTCGAGTCTACCTTTCGTGATTGCCTACCTCTCTCAGTGGCGACTCAGTTCCCACTCGGAACTTGGGTTCTCAACGCGATGCAAACCGGGGCCTATTTACTCAGACGCACGTGCCGAACATTAGTTTTACAAGCTACACAATATATCAACGTCTTTTTTACAGAACAATGAAATACAACGTATTAGTTGCAGCGATGGAAGTGTGGAACTATAAACCGCAATACTGAAACACCTCAAGTGCTGATTTTTGGCACCAACTAAATAGGTATCGAACCTGGTGCAATGGTAAGATTGGCGGCCATGATATGTCGTTTTCACAGATGGTCGTTTATTTATTTATTTACGTCAAAAACCGTTAAAAACAGTGTGTGACGTGCTATGTGGAGAAGTTAATTTTAAGTTACATTTATCTCCAGAATCAAAAACGTTTCCTATGTCGATCAACACAAACGTCAATGCGGCATCTAAACCATGGACCCAGGGATACGTGTAATTGTTTCTCTTCCATATTGTTCTTGTATTCGCCGTCATTCGATTAGTCGGTATCAAGCACCCACAAAACATGAATTTTGGCTACACCACGTGTTTAACGATTTCTTTCTAAATTTTGCTACTGGATTTATTCACATTTTCGTTATTAGGACCCAGTAATAAATGTTTTTCTGCCGAAAATTTGCTGTTTTTTTCGCACAGCATTACATAACTTTCTCTCTACTCCGTTAGTGGTAGCGAGAAAGTAATAATAGATCACGAGGGAGAGAGGAAAATACGAACGTCTATGGACGATGCTTGGCGTGGGTATCTAGTGGGGCGTCATGCATTTCGTCACCATCTGTGCTGTGGTGGCGACCCCGCGCGCCCGCGTGTTGGCAGGCGCAGACGACGCCGAACTCGAACTCTTCCAACTCGAAGCAAACTCGGCGGCGAGGTCGGACGAACTTGAAGGAATCGTCACTGAAAGAAGAGGCGAAAAGTGTCGAGAGCGAGTGTCTTCAACACGGTATTAGGAGATGGATGACAGAAGCACGTGGCGTCGGTGGGGGAGTGACAGGGCCGCGACGGCAAAATGATATCGAGGGGCAAAAACCACCTTGCGACTGCTTCTTGGCCCTTCTTGATTTTGACTGTGGCGGCGTCAGAGCTCGCTGCGGGGCAGTGGTACGGAGAAAGAGTGGTAATAAGTTTCAGTACATACGACATTAGTACGAGGTACAACTCATAAACATCAACAGCTCTAATAAAAAATGTAATTAGCTTCCAACAGTGATCTCAATCATCATACAGCGTGTTCATGAAATATGTCAAAAATAATGTAGTAGGCGGTATTCCAGATATTTTTGATTCAAAGGTCTTCAAGGGCCGCTTAAGAAGACAAGAAGGTGAGAAACATGGTAGGCTTTGATTTGAAAAATTATCTTCATGGATTATCCTAGAGTGACCCATTCTCAGTTTCATGATGATACAGGGTGATTCAGTACTCATTGCTAAGACGGCAGAGACATATCCCGTATGCCCCATCATACTCTTCGTCGTTTAGTTTTGTAAATAATTAACCTTAAAGTTTGGACTATTCGTTCGTGCTCGTGTAACATGGGCCATGGCAAGTGAGCGAGCGGCTGCACTTCACCTTCAGGCTAGCCACGTTTCTCGAAAACTCTATTATTAATACTATCGCGAAAGCCCGAAAGCGAGCCCAAGGCAAATAGCGCGAGAGGTGAACGCATCACAGTTACTCGGTGAACAATTCATGCAGAATCCCTTCCCGTCATTTTCAGTATAAATAGTTGAAAGATGAGTAAAAGTTTAAAATAAATAAATAAAAATAAATTTTAAAAAATCGCGAGATTAGCAATATTTGAAAAAATATACATTTTCGTTTCCGAATTATAGAAAATTTATTTGCATCAGTAACCGAATTGCAAGTATGATTTTTCTGCATTGCTAACAAAATAGTAACTCGCCCTTACCTCTACTCCTACCATCACAAACAAAAAAAGAAATCAACAAAACGTGCGGAAAGTGAAACTACATTTACGTCCAGAAGCAAAACAAGGGGCCATCTCAGTATTTGCTCAATGGATCAGAGAAACTGGACAAAAACCTGGTCGAGATGGGAGTCATTGACCCAGAAGCTGAAGTACATCGAGTGTTACAAACATATTAAGTATTACACACTACAAATGTAAACTAATTCAATATACATCACTGTTTGTTAAATTAAACATTATTTTCCTTTTTGATAATCAATATAATCTCCAACTGTATAAAAACATGCAGCAGAAAATATTTTACTTTTAGCTTAAATTTGTTCAATTGTTTAATGTCATCTGGCAATGCGTTGTAAAGTAACGTACATGTATTGTATGTGGATTTCTGATAGTGAGCTGGTGATACTGACACTTGATGAACGTGATTTTTACGACGTGTGTTGTAATTATAAATATCAGTATTACATGAAAAGATTTTCCCATGTTAAGTAAGTCACTTTTGAAAAAATGTTACAGATTCGTAAATAAATAGCCAAGGAAGTGGTAAGATTCCAAGCTCAATGCAGAGAGGCTTGCAGGGATTCATTCCTAGAAAAGCCTCTCCAATATTTTAGAGAAACCTGACAAATGACAAATTGGTGGGTAATTTTGAATTTCATTTTTGCTACCTTTTTAAAAAGGTGGCTTAATTTTTGCTGTTTTGAAAATATCTGGAAATATTCCTGTGCATATAGAAGAACTGAAAATGTGAGTTAACGGGTAGGTGCAATAGGTAGGTGCACAAGTTTTCAATAAACAATACGGAAATTCGTCTAAACCAGATGAATATTACTTTTATAGTTTATTGACTATTCGTAAGATTTCGTTAGAGGAAGTATCGGAAATAAACATCGTGTCGAAATTTTTTTGGAAAGGTAATGATGTTGAATTTTGCGGTTTAGTCCCTTCGTGAGTTCAGCCGCAATTCTAGAAAAGTGTTGGTTGAAGAGATTTGCCACTTTTTCCGGATTACTGGCTTCTCTTTCATTATCCGTGAAAACAACATTCTCTATTAAGTAACGAGATGATGTGGTCGTATTTTTGACGATATTCCACATTGCTTTAGATTTGTTACTAGCGTTCAAAATATCCTGATTATTTTTTATACTTTTTTTTGAACTATTACTTTCCTTAAGATTCTTTTGTATTCTCGGAAGTAGACATGGAAACCGGTGATACGTTATGATGTTTAGAAATAAAGTAAAGCATACGTTTGTTTTTACACGATGTTCTAATACCTTGTGCGATCCAAGTATTATTTTTTCATGAAATATTTTTTTTTCTTTTTGAGAAAAAGGCATGCGCTGAAGTAAAATGAAAGTTTTGAGAAAAATATATTAGAATTTTCATTTGTGTCAACAGCGTGATAAACTGTGTCCCATGATTCCTTCAGCAAGTAGTCCGTAAATAATTTTATGTTAACTTTAGTGAATGTTCTGTACATGAGTGTATAATTTGTGTCAGTGTTCATGTTATTAGTAATTGTAAGAATGTGTGCATCATGGTCGCTGTAACCTAGATTAGTAGTTTTTATTTCATATCTAGAGGTGGTTTAGTTAATTATAATTTGATCTATTGCTTTTTGTGATGTAAATGTATTCCGTGTAGGTACATTCACTGTAATATCTAAATTAAAACAATGCAGTAAATTGAGAGACCGCTCATTTTCGTGGGATTCGCTCAGAAAATCAATATTGAAATGTCCACCGATAACAATGGATTTAAAAGATAGATTACTAATTTTGTTCAGAGTTATCTCTAGATTTTCTAAGAAAATGAAATTATCTAAAGCTTGCTTTGTTGGAGGTCTGTTGATGCAAAGTGAGATAGTTTTGAGCGTAGTATGACGTACGACGTATTTCAAAAACTTTTTTCAATTGCATATAAATTGAATAATGAAAAGAAGATAGAATCAATGCCATTTCTTACGTAAATACACGAACCACCGTAAGCATGTCTTTATTTGATTCCCTCGCTTTACAATACGATCCTGCGAGGTAAAAACTAGGAATTTGGAGTGTGTTTAGATCATTATGAGACAACTAAAGTTTGGTAAAGCAAAAAACATCTATTTGACCTCGATCACACTGCAATGCTGCCTCGATAAATTCAATTTTATTTCAAAGAGATTGAACATTATGATGCATTATTTGAATTTTTTGCATGTACCTACATGGTCGTTTTTCTGCTGCATTTAACTGTAGTTGCTATTTATTTGTCTCATTTTTACCTCGTGCGCGTGGTCGAAGGCAGTATTGAGTCCCAGCAGTGACAGGAGATGAGGAAGGAGGGGCGACAAATGTAGGTAAATCAATAATGGGAGAGGTAGTACAAGGATTTGGTTCAGGGAATAAGGTAAGAGGTACCGGAGGTACCGGAGGATGGAAGAGGTACCGGAGGATGGAAGAGAACTAGGAGATGTGGGTGGGATTTGGTGTTGGGCAGGACACTGCAGAGGATGTGAAAGAATGTTGCAAGCCCGCTACGGAGTGCATGTTTTCCGACAAGGTTCTGGGGAAGACCATGCCGGCTAGAGTGTTTTGCTGAGAAAAAATTTATCTCAAATAATTTAACATGTATGTCTCTCAGATGCAGTTTCAATTGGTAGTTTGCGTGTTTACTTTCTTTGCACAGTGTTGGTTTGTTGTAGTTTGTCAACATGTGTATCAGGAGTAAAGTGACCACCCAAATTGCATATTCTGCCCTCGTATGATGATCTCTGTATCCCGTTTGGTGAGAGTTTTTTTGTGGGTGTTCAACTCACTGGTTTCGTCGGCAAACTTCCTGTTAGTTAGTGTATTAGTGCATTAGTTAGTATATTTGAAAGAACTACAGTATGTTAAAAAGTTCAACCGACAGAGGCAATTCGTAGCTTTGCAACTGAAAGAAAACTGCGAGATGAAAATAATTTGAGAGAATTTACAGATAACTTGCAATTATTAAATGAGAAAAGGATTTTTCAGATAGGTTTAGGGAAAAGTTTTGAAAATCACGAGGATTTAGGACATTCTCAAATAAAACTGTACATAAAATAATAAAGCCTAGAGTGCCAATTCTCCCATGCGACCCCTCCCGGGTATCTGTTTGTTAACAAGGGAGTCCGGTGTCTTCAGGATTTATAATCTGCCTTGTGCAGTGTCATTAAGCAAGTTGCTGCAACTTCTACTAATCTACTACTGCTAGAAATAATAATGATAATAATAACATTAACTACACAGGCACACAAAATAAACAAAAAGTTGTCACAAGACTTTCTACGTGCTTTTCTATGTATGTAGACGTTCTGATTTCGAATTAGAAGCCAGAATTGCGCCATCGCCCCCAGTTTTTTTAATCGCGAAAAAGCACTGTGACTATTTTTTGTTTTCGTGAGTTATTCTCAGATTTAAGAATTGAAACATGTCTCTCTATGTATGTTGACGCGCTTAATCCGATTCTGAAGCCAGAATTGCGCCACTACCCTCCAGTATTTTTAAATCGCGAAAATCCACCGAGAAATTATAAATTATAAATTTCATGGTGATTTTTCGCAATTTAAAGAAACGAAGGGAGTGGCGCAATTCTGACTTCGGATTAGAAGTCAGCGCTTTGACATACGCAAAGAAATATGTGTCAAGTCTTTGGGGCTTTTTAATTTTACTTATTTACGTTTTTTTTATTTTGTGAGTTGCTTAGTTCGGGATGAACTACAATTGTTATATGTTTGTAACATTGTATAAAATATTGTATGAAAATGTTAAAACTGTCTTCTCCAAAAATGTAGTGTTAGAATAATAGAAGTGAAATTACAGCTCTTGTTACGATAAATAGAGTCGGATATTGCTTTGTGTTATGATATAATCAACGTTTTATTTGTTAATTTTTTATATTTTTTATTGAAAAAGTAAACATTAAAATAATAATTACCATTTAAAATGGTAAATATCGAGCAAACCTTTCCCCCCACTTGCGTACACAGCACGCCCGTCATTAAAATACAGCTCGCCCGTCGCCGCGTCCGCCACTACCTTGGCTCCGCGGCTTGGTTCCGAGCAGGAGAGTAGATTTTTGTGACGTCACAGAGCATTGAGTTGGCAAGCACTATACTACACAGAATTTATAGTGTTAGTGTGCACTAACGAAAATGTATCCTAATATTCTTCGTGTACCTAAATTCACTCCCACTGAAGTATTAGAACTTCTGGAAGCACCAAAAATAGACATATTATTGACGGAATATCTGGCACTAATTCTTTAATATTAGGAACACTTTTATACGAAAATAAACGAAATCATCATTCACACACTTATTTGTTTGTGGTTTTTAAGTCGTAAGTTTTATGGTTCACTTGATCAATTTCCAACAGCATAGATACACGTTCGGTTTGGTATGCCTGACTAACTGAGCTATTGGAAATGCTTATAGCAAAATTGATGATGGTTGATAAAATTATACCAAAATGTGCCTGCTCTTAACATTCCAGGTGCATGTGTCACTGCTACTGGTTGAGCTTCCTCTCTCATCCCAAGGCCGTATTAAGCATCTACTGACACGCGGTTCAAATCGAACTTCAAGACCGCAACATTTGATTCTGAATGGTAATGAAATATGGTACCTCAAATTGCTGTCGTTTGCTACCAAAGTGAAACGTCGAATCGTTGCCCACAAGAGCTGGCTGCCAGCTATTATCAATTGAATCACGAGAATACGACTCTGAGGTTATTGTGTCACAAAAGTGCGCTCGTGCGCATCTCGATCCCGAGAAGCACTGTTCACATTCCTGCGTGCATTGAAAGTCATATTTCCGCACCGCCTTCTCTTCCATCAGGTGCGATGCGGCCATCACAAAGCGCAAACCAGCGTGGGGCTTCATCGCCCAGCGCCCCGTTCTTAAGGCAGTTCTGCACGGCGTTATGTCATCGAGTAGCGCCGTCGCCGTGTCGGCGGCGGGGGCGGCGTAGCAGAGTGCGGCACGTGGCAGCTGCCGCGTCGGTAGCGTGCAGTGTATGCAGCGGACGCGCTTGGTTGCGATGGTGGCGGTGTAAATGGGTCTCCAGATTGCTTTTTGTGAGAATCTGCTCACCATAATTTTAACATAAGACAGAATCGTTGTGGAGAAGACGTGTAGTTTCGTTTACGTTATTCGTTATCGTTGATTACAGTGATAACATATTATCATATTCATAACGCATAGTAAGCAATAGATGCTGATCCCTAATTTATTTTATTACTTTAATGGTAGGTTTATTTAAAATGTTGACTTCTTCTCGATATTTTCAAGAGCGTTTATGCTTACTGCTTTGAATTAATATCATCATGATTTCATTCTTGGAAATTTTGATTCAGGGACTCGTTATGATAGTTAGATCTACGATTTCATAGGTTTGTTACATTTTATTCAATCTGCTATTTTGACACGTTCACTCATAATTTTGCGAAGGGGTATAATATTCTCAGTAAATTAAAAGTTAGATGCCATGGCCTCATTCGATTTGTAAAAAATATCATGATATTCCGCTAATGATCCCAAACGTATAATTACTATAACAGCCAGACTCACATGATAATTAAAATATAAAGACTTTTCTTTACAAAGTGCCTGTAATCTATTACAAAAACTTTCCAAAACCAGTTCCTACATAACAGGGTTCCTATACGTATTTATATCATGATTTCACTTTCTTCTGTTTTCCACAAGTCGAATATTTGTTTTTAATCATACACAAATTATTTTCTCTGCTGCACATAAACAAGAAAAATCCATATTGGCTTCACATTGACCAAAAAATCACTATAAATTGTGGAAACATTGACGGCGGTGAAATGAATTCCTTTTCTTACGAGCTTCCATGAGTGGCGTTTCCCCGTGCCGCAAACTCAGCCTGCGCGACTTCACGGTTCCTCTCACTAGATCTCTTAAAAGCGTGGCGATGACACCGCATTACAATCTTACTTGACTTTTGGCCACCATATTTTAAAATGCTATAGATTGATGGCCCTGCAATTAAAAATGGATAAAAATGATGAATGCTAAAAAACGTTGCACTTAATTGCTTGACTCTAATTATTTATTGTATCATCTCACACTTTACATAATATTGTCTTGTTCTCATTTGTATCATATCCCTTGATGAAATAATTTTTATTGTGTTCATATTTCAAAGCCATAATTCCATATTGCACGATCAACCAATTCAAAAGGATCGCACTATAGCACACAAGAAACCGGATATTGTTATGCGGGATTTGGACAAAAAAATCATGTCTATTTGTAAATGTTGCTGTGCCTTGAAATCAAAACGCCGTATCCAAGGAGGCGGAGAAACGTCTTAAATACAAGTGTTTGGTAATCGAGCTCAGCCGAATGTGGGGCGTAAAATCATAAGTCGTACCGATCGGAGCTTCGGGATTTGTTCCGCAAAAATTGTGTAAGAACTTGCCTAAAAACTCCCAGATCATTCAGAATACTGGGAAGTACAAGAAATTATTTATTTGGAACAGCCAATGCTAAAGATTTGGGCAAAGTGATGTAGAGACTGTAGAGATACCAACAGTCATTACGACGCATATCATTTTAGTCGTGATGTAGAGGTATTATATATATATATATATATATATATATATATATATACACATATTAATGATGTTAATAATATTAGTAATTATGAAAAATATTGTGATATAAAATGTTCCAAATTTGACAGACTGATTTATTTATCAAATATTATAAAAAGAATCAATTGCAATATTATGCAGATCTTTGATTCAATAAAAAAGTGCTGAGAAATCATTCTTTGAAAAAATAAATTCTGCAAAATTAATCGTTAATGAAATATTACAATTATTGTTCGTGAAATATCATCAACTAAAACTCCCAGGTATCCAATAATACCTGTCGTAACATTATCTATTGGGAAGGTGAACTAGGACTTTTATATGTCATAAATAAATGAGAAAGCAGGCAGGTGTTTCAATTCAAAAACCAAGCCGGTAGTATGGATTCTATGAAAGAAGTTATAACACAAAGCTCTCGAATTTCTCCTCGGCAATATATCTGTCCCGTCCACTATTGCTCCTGTCTTCTATATTTCTTGCAGTATAGCGTCACCGTCGATCTTCGTCCGAGCAAACTTCCAAGCAACATGGCGGAACCCGGACGTACGGTGCCTCGGTGGCATCCCCCCAGCCCATACCGCATTCCCCTCAGCCGAGGCCGTCGGAGCAGATCGAAACCTGTCCCGACCGCTCGCCCACCTACGACGTCCCGAAATAAGGAACTGATGTTTCAGTTAACTTGGAATTTGTGTTCATTCATTTGTCTCCGACAAATTAATTTGAAGGCAGCTACATCCGATAAGCTGTGCCGCAATCGTCGTTATCGCCCCGCGTCGCCCCGCGTCGAAACGTGACTGCCGAGAACGGTGCGTTGTCCTGACGCACCGTGAGGCAGGGAAGGGTAACGGCGTGTCGCGTTCCCCCGTGACTTCGTCCCATTGAGGAGAGGGGAAGGAAATAAAGGTCCTTCACCTCTACCTCTCTTTTGCAATTTGCTGCAATTCGCCGTCCGGAGTACTTGCAAGGAAGACAGTGGAAGACTTTAGAGACGGTCTGCGTTCACAGCGCAGGTAAACACGTTCGTACAATATACATACAGAAAGTTTCGATTCGCACACTTGGTCAGCTCCCAATATAATATTATATTCATTCTGGAAGATATCAGAAGTTATCTTTCATAAATAGTTGCATGTTACGATGATGTTATTAACATGTGTACATTACAAATATGTTACTATGATTTTCAAAATCGAGTAAAGGTTAGCACGTTTCTTGAACTCTGATGATGAAAAATCCTCGAAGAATTTTTATATTCTAATGTGAATAACATTCGTAAAAATACAACTTTTAAAAATTTTGGAAAATAGCTTTTGATTTCCTTCTCCAATATGAATTTCCACAATTTTGTTGCAACAATTGATTTTACACCATGTGATTTTGATAACTTTTTGATTGAGCTTTTTTGTTGAAAAAATATGACTATTAGATAGAATAATAGAACTATGAAACTGTTCTGTGGCCAAATTGCTCAGCATTGCTTTAAAAGTTCTGTTGGCGAGTTCTGAAGAATAATGTGTTCATTAAATTCGCTCATTTTTAAGTAAGTGAAGTATTCATTGAGTTAATTCGAACACTATAATTTTCCTTTACGCGAATACGGGCACCCAAGGTAGCTATTGAGACACTGACCAATGTGTCTCTAGAGTTGTTTCTCTTCTAGTCGAATCGATTCCGCGTTCAGATGCTACATAATGTCCTCTTTCTTGTCACATACCCATGAACTTACAAATCTTCGTTGACGACTGATTCGAAAATTTCCCTTGTTTCCCTTAATACTTAGTTTACAGTTCATTAACGAACTTTATTGACAATACATATTGTTCGTTTACATCGTATAAATTGGAGGGACAGGGTAAGTGGGGAGAGGGGGAGAGGATATGTTTTCCGAAGGTCTAAAACCTAAATTCTAGAATGCGAGTTCACTAAACTGTGGTTGCAAGTCAAATATCGGCTTATTCTGGAAACTGAACACCATTGTTAAGCACTGCGCTTCTTGTTTGTTGTGAAATACTTAAGCTCTATTTCGGAGACATCCGGAGGTTTTTCTCAATATAGTAGAGGTATGCTAAGGGGATGCTGAATACAAGAATATGTGCGGATATGAACTGTATTTAAGACCTACAGCCGGGACGACGAATAATGTGAAATGCTACTAGTAATATTCAAGTTGCCAGTAAAACGTTTTATTCGCAAAATGTGTTTTTACCTCAAAAGAGATTCTGCGATCTCCATAAAATTTCTTCTTTGAAGTCGACGACAGCTAAATTCTGTTTTGCAGGTAAGTAGAGAGAGCGAAGGCTCTCTGGTTTCCTAGGGCCAGGTCATCTCTGGATTAGGGCAGTGCGAGCAGGAAAGTAGATGTTCCATCGTCTCTTCAACACCACAGGAGCACATCACTGAGTCATTCTGGGACAAGAATCCCCATTTTTGAGGTTGTATTTACATCTACCAACACTCATACGCAGTCTGTTTAGGGATCTCCATATGGTCCACGGTTATTCAGAACCCCGAGGCAGGGACTCGGAGGGTTTTATGAGGTGGCCTGATAGGCGGCATTCGTCCATCCACAGGATAAGCCTTTCCTGCTAGGCTGGTTTCTGGAGAGGGGTATTGGTCTGAAGGAAACTTTTGCGAGAACGGAGCCTTCGGTGGGCGGGAAATTGACCATCCAGAGGGTAGCGTTTGTCGTTCACCTGTCGACTTCTTTCCGCTCTGCAGGAAATCTCCAGGCAGATTTTTGAAGGGACGGTGGCAGAAAGAACAGAGAGTTGTGGAATGAGTGTGGGCTTGAGACAGCCGGTCACATGCCGACAGGATTGATACAGGCGGTGCCAACCTTCATGGCGTGAGCGGATTTATGCCAAACTGGGCAGGCGTATCCACCTGCAGAGCAGCAGAGGGGCAGAGCGGATAAGTGGTGGGTCAGCTCCCCAGTTAGATCCAATCTTCTGAGGATGTTGTTGCGGATTTCAACTTTCAATTTCGGGTTAGTACAGTGTCTCTTGCATGTATGCTTTCTGTCGAGAACGACTCCAAGGTACCGGGGCTCGGGGTTGTTAGCGAGGAGTTCGCCGCACCACCGTACTTGGAGTTTCTCCATAGTTAGCCTGACGTGAAAACAAAAACAATAAATTCATAGATAACGAATATTATCCATCTTGAAAGAAAGATACCTTTTGAACTGTAAATTCCATTCCATCAAATTTATTTTCAGTTTCTTCTCTAATCCCCATTTACTCTTGCTAAATTCTCATCTAAACAAGTTAAGTCTTTTTATTGCAATATAAATTTTTATTATTATTAATACGAGAGAAATTTAAAATTAGTATCTTTATGCAAGTTATAATACCCCCTCCAATTACCAATAACATTATAGTAAAAGTATTTAACATTTGTATTTCATTAGGTGTTAAACATTTCCACCAAAAAAGCACAAAAATGCGTTCAATAGCCTTTTATCCGGTGACAACAATGTTATGTTTGTTGTGCAGAATAATATCACCTCACAAAGAATAAACAAGATGGATGGAGGTTTGGCGTGCCCGCTTGGCATGCCGGTGATTTCTATGTGGATTTCGGGATCGAGATTGAGCGGTTCCTACGTGCTTCTGGTCGTGCTCCCAGCGCCTGTCCAACAGGTGACGCGCACACGCGATGCTTGTGTATCTCATGTCTTATTCTGTAACTAGATAGGGTGGCCTATCATTCTCTACCACTCGCCCTTATTTCTGTGATACTTCAGTTATTAGCACAGCTGATCCAGGGATTTTGGCAGAGAATGGACGAAATATGTGACATTTATGTATTCCCTTCCATTTGCAATTTATCATTACTAGGAGGCTAATTTTTATGACCTAGAACACCCCCAAAAATGATCAATAAAATGCTCTTTAAACGTTTTAAAAATTCCCTAAAACCAAAGACGAATGACGTAAAAAATGTGATCAAAACCAGTTCGGATAAACAACTCAAACTGATGGACACGTTACTGATGTAATCGAGGCTTCTTCCTTTCATTCAAGTGCACTCAGCTCCCAAACTTTTAATTTGGACTGTTCTTTATCAGGAAATCCCTGCCTTATCCCCAAACCGACCGAACTGACAATAACGCTAATAAGCGTCACAGGCACCTTAGATTACACACAACGGTTGTCATTACAATTTGTGCGCGAAGAAGTCGAATAGGCTACTCAAAAATTCTGTGGAGAACATTAGTTGCATCTCGTAAATATTAACTGATGCAAGTACCATTAAAATGATATCAAATTCGATGAAATCGGCAAAAACTTAATTGAAAAGCGGGAAAACGTAAAAAACGACTAATTATCCGAAATCGACAAAAAATTACATAAAAGTGGATCATTTCCTTTTTTAATGGCATAAAATTAGTGTCCGTACTAAACGGTAGTAGTTCGCATTTCAGCTCAGAATTTGTCGTGTTTCTTAGGTATTACGTACGCGTTGAAAGTTGACAATAATAATTATGGTGTTGCGAGTACAAACTCCATGAATATGAAGCAGACTAAATGAGATGTGGTAGAAAAGTAAGAATGCAGACAACACCTACCGGAAAAGGCTGTGTTCACCATAAATTTTACATGAAGCGACTAGGATTGGTCTCGTGTAATCTTAGTATATTAATAATAATATTAATAATAATATTTATAATAGCCGATCAGATGGCCGAGATCGCTAAGGCAGTAGTGCCGGAGTGGTTTCGGACCAGAAGACCGCGGGTTCGAGTCCCGCCTCGGGCATGGATGTATTTGTGTATGTCTGTATGTGTTGTCCTTTCACCCCCATTATCATCGTATCATCATTTCATCTTCCATACCCCCAGGGCTAACAACCGTGGGGGATAAAAATCGGATCCAGCTAAAATGCTGGTCCCCCCAAAAAAGTTGTTGCAAGCACCTGCCACCGCGATAATAAATAAAAACTGAGCCACGGTAAATGCAGGATGCTTGCATGCGTGGTCCTAGTCGGCCGATTAACGAAAAAAAATATTAATAATATTACTCCACCTAGGGACACTAACATTACTCCACCACATGACCTTGTAGGTGGTGGTGGAGCTTGAGTATCTTAATGACCCTCAGAGCCATGCCGGCGGTAGCGTAGCTACTGGTAGGGCCTCCTTAGCCTAACAGGTCGAAGAAGAGAGATGAGACTAAAAAGTACTCCAGAAGAGGAAGCAGCGCCTATCTCCAAGAGCGGCAGCTGCCAACGTGGGAAGGCCAACGTCTCCGAGGGCGAAAGAAGACGCAAGAGTCCCACCGGCTTAGAAGGCGAATGATCGGACACCTTAAACTTCCTTTTAAGGGAAAGAGGCAGGCGAAGCCAACCCTCATAGGGGAGTCAACCCTAAAGAAATCTTGCAGGCCCAGGCGCAGCAAAGTGGCAGTCCCACTACTGAGATTACGCAGGCGGTAGCGTTAAAACACTAGGGGAAGGTGACCCTGAAAAAGAAACCCGAGATGGAAGGTCCCTTAGGATCAACCGTTACGGTGCAGGGGATCGGAGCCCCAGTAATGGCAGTCGGGGGTGGACAAGCAGATCCCCGGCGGTCGCCATCCAATGACAGAGACGAGGACCACTTGGCGTCTCTGTCAGATAATGCGTCAAGTGAATCTCCGGTTCAAGTCGAGCCCACGCCTGGAGGGAAAAGCAATGCTGTGGACTGGACGCCGGAAAGATGGGAAGCTATCCAAGAGCTGATGAAGGATAATATAGAGATCATAGAACGTTTCCATACTCAGCTAACTGTCATTGGAAAAAATTGTTAAGAAATAATCCTGTGATAGTAAAGAAAACTTTGGCCACAGCACAAGAAAACGTGGGAACACTAACGAACAGATGGCAGGACGTTAGTGAAGAGCAAGAGTGGATGCATGATAGATTGCTCCTCCTGGTGACGTACAGCCGAGAATACAAGGCACGGCGAGAAGAGGGTCATTGCTTTAAAGGATACGGTGCAAGAAGTAACGGAAGAGAAGAGAGAGTCTTCAGAGATCCTGAGCTCTCTGTCAATTACGAAAGAGAAAGTCAAGTCAAGAGAAGAGAAATTGGAAGCTATGCGAGCACAAAGGAAAAAGATGGCGCCGCCTAGTTCACCAGAGGAGTCTATCAGAAGGGACAAGAAAGATAATTAGAATAGAGTAATCACAGTGGAGAATACTCATGGAGGAAGCCATGAAAATCAGAGAGAGGTGATAGCTGGTGTTGAGATGAAAGGAAGCCAAGAAGAGGAGCGCTGGGAAGAGCACCAAGAAGTAAAAGGAAAAATAGCCAAAAGAAAGAAGAGTATAAGTGAAGGAAGAAATTCAACCCTGCTATCAAGGTCACAGCTGGGCAAGGTGAAACATACGCAGACATCATAAGAGGATGAAGAATACCGTGGATCCTAATGATTACGGTACGAAGATACTGGCTGTAAGGAGGACCCGAAAGGCGGATGTGCTCCTTGTACTAGAAAAAACTGGCAATATTGACGCGTTGAACGAATCTCTGGAGAAGGCGGTGGGGGAACAAGCCAAAGTGAGTACCCTTACGCGGAAACGCCTAGTAGAAATTAAGGATATTGGCGAAACTGTCACGATGGAAGAGGTTCTGGAAGCGGTGAGCAAGACTATAGACGAAACGGCAGACCAGATCCCAGACTCCCGTAGGTTACGTAGGGGATATGGAGGCATGCAAACAGCCACAATGCTACTGGGCGAAAAGGTAGCCCAAAAGCTCATAACGGCAGGAAAAATTAAAATCGGCTGGGTGAACTGTGGAATCAGAGAAAAGCGCCAGATATTAAGATGTTATCGATACTTAGGCTTTGGACACATCTCAACTGCTTGCAAGGGTCCCGATCAAAGTAAAGCACGTTCCAGATGTGACAAAACCGGACATGGTATCAAGGATTGTACTGCAGTGTGTTATGTAAGAAGGGAAACAAAGACGATAATCATCTGTTAGGAAGTAATAAATGTATCTCCTTCATCATGGCGTTCAATGAAGCCAAAAAGAGAAAGTATACACAGATTCCAAGTTAATTTGGGTAGGAGTAAACAGGCGTGGGATTTGATGCCGCATGTCGTTGCTGAAAGGGAGGTTGACGTGCTGCTCGTCAGCGAGCAACCTCGCTGCGACATGTGGTATTAGAATGCTACTGGAAGAGCCGGCATAAAAAAACGCTGAGTATCACGAAACACAAAAGGACGATAACTTATGTGGACAGTATCAGGATAGAAGAGAATGCGACGTGCAGTGTTCCTCAAGGTTCAAGACTTGGTCCAATTTATGGAATGTCCTGTGTGATGACATTCTAAGCATTGACCTGCCGAAAGATACGCAGCCCATAGGCTACGCTGATGACACGCTAATAATAAGCCACAGCGATGGCATTAAACTCCTCGAAATGAGAGTGAACGAAGAGCTGTTTAGGGGTAAAAGATGGTTAGATAGACGACAGCTACAGATGGCAGTGCAAAAAACCGAAGCTGTCTTAATCACTGACCGGAGGGCCTTTCACTACCCAGATCTCGGACTGGGAGGGGAGAGAATCAACTGTAAGCGCCAGATAAGATATTTAGGAGTCGAAATAGACCATAGACTCAGCTTCGGGCCCCACATAAATGTGATGGCAGAGAAGGCGGCGAGGACAGGAGCTAACATCGCAAGAATGCTACAGAACGTCGGTGGACCGAGAGAAGCCAAGAGAAGAATGATATCTGGCATAGTTCACTTAGAGGTGTTATATGCTGCTCCAGTCTGGGCGGGTTCGCTGGAGAAGCTTTCTATCAGACACAAGTACGCCCAAGCACAAGCTTGCAAGACGAATGGCCTTGTGGGTGGCGTTTGCCTACCGCACAGTCTGTTTGCGCAGTGCTGGTGTTGGCCAGTACACCACCTATCGACTTAATAGCCATGGAAAGAAAGAGAACGTACCTCACCTGGATGGAAGCACAACAGGCATTTGCTCCTTGAAGAATGGCAAGGAAGATTGGATGGGGATGTGAAAGGCAGATGAACTCATCAGTTGATTACTAACATTGAGAGATGGATTAGCCAAAGATTTGGGGTGGTGAGTTATTACCTATCCCAGGCTCTTACGGGACATGGAGGATTCAATAAATACCTTTAACGATTCAGGGTCGTATAAACGCCCGCATGTAGCCCCTATCACGCAGACATAGATGATGCAGAACACACATTATTCCAGTGCAAGGCATGGGACGCGGAACGAGAGGTTTGTAATGTCAAACTCCAAAAAGATATAAACCCAGATAACACGGTCGACATGAGGCTGAGTTCACAGGAAAAATGGAAAACAATAGAACACTTCATAGTATTATGAAGAAGAAAGAGTTAATACTGAGGAAGTAGAGCATCTGCGACCACCCAATCTCCTACGTGAAGTAGTGTCTTCCGCGTGGGAGAGAATACGGATTTTGAGACGGAGGTTAGGTTTTTAGTCGGAAACCCAGTTGGGAATGCGATATCACCAGCTTCACTGGTATCAATAAAGGATTCCCCCCTCTAAAAATTAAAAATAATAACAATAATAATATTAATAACAATAATACTATTAATAATAATAGAAGAACAACAACCGAACATAACTACTACACAACATCACTGAAATTATTGAAATAGGTTTTTTTTTCATTTCAAATTATGAAATGCGAAGACAAAGACATGGTGAATACATTAATAGATCATAAAAGTGTTTCTCGTTGCGTAAGGGATAAAAAAGGATACCGAGTGTCAGATTGTTTTTGATAACGAAAAATCAATAGCGTCCATGAAAATACGACTGCAACTTGGAATTAGTATCTTCCAGCGCTGACGGAATATTTCAAAGGCTGCGCGGGCGCTGGAGGTGGTGCGGAGAGATGATCGACACGAAAGCACATGGAGGAGGGGCGGCGCGGGGGCCGCGAGGGCCGCGGGTGGAGGCGGACGCACCATGCGATCGCTCTTCTGCCCGGGCGAGGGGTGAGCATTTGGAGCGTAATGGCCTTCGCGAGTAGGGGGGTCCCTACGGCTGCAGCGGCGCGGCCTTGACGCGAGAGAAAGATCGTCACGCCGCGCCGCGCCGCGCCGCGCCGCGCCGCACGCCCCTTGCAGCCCACGCCGCGCTACGCGGTTCTCCTTCAAGGTCACAAGGATTGCTGTGGCATTATCTCGTCAATACTGTTTTGTACACATCGTGCACAGGAAGCATAGTATTGTGGCAGTGACTAGCACCGGTTTTTCGATAGAAAATTCGTTTTGTGGGTTTCTGATACTAAACAATGAATTTTATTTTTACTGATACGTAATAGCTTGTTATTTCCTTTGATGCGGAGCTCGATATAAGCTGTATAACTTACTTGAATCAAAATGATTGTGGTTACGCGGGTAATATGAAAAATGTTGAATGATGCGTGTTCTCCTATGGAGGGAATTATGAAAGGGAATTATGGGAGGAAATATGAAAAGACAAACCGAGTTAAGTTAATCTAGTTAATTCGGATATAAGTATTTTTATCAATGAAATTATTTAAAAAATAAAATTATGTATGTACCACGGGCGTTAACTGGCTCTAATGATCTCGGGCATTATGTCACCGCCCCAGCGTTTGAACACATATAACGCCCTTGAATTGAATTGAATTGAATTAATGCCTTATTTTACGTGGCGAGACTCAGGCCATGAGGCCTGCTCTTCCGTCTGACCACGCAAATTTCACTAGGCTCCTTTCACCAACTAGCAGAGAAGGAGGTATTTCTTGGGCGAGAAACAGGCGATTTGAATTTAGCTCAGAGGCGTCATTTAGGTTTGAGGATCTTTTACATGCAAGTAAATCTACTAACATGGGACAGCCGGCTTTACTTCCCCTCCGAAGGAAGGCGTACGAAGGATTTTTGCGCCCTTAAAAATCCACGGCTTCGATCGGGTTTGAACCCGCCAACTTCCGGTACGCTACAACTTCCGGTACAACAGTCCGGTACGCTAACCGTTGCACCATCGCCGCGCGCTGGGTGCATAAATAACTATTTCTTTCTCTTGTATGAAGTAAATCACTTTGCTGAATACGTAGTGTTGCCTGAATACACGTTTTTGGGGTCTTTGATATTGTAAAACTTTTTCGGCGAAATGCCTGTCCGTATGTCTCTCCGTCTGAGCCTAGTGCCAAAACCCTTCACAGGATTTTCACCAAAAATCATATTTACCAATAGATCTAGCTGATGCTGAATTTCAAACTGATACTTTAATTGACTCCGAATTTGAAACATTTATTTTAAATTATGGGGGCTACTTATACCTAACTCCAACAACACTTTTAAATGAAATTTGTCCTACAAAATTAGATCATATATTAGCCAAGTACGGTTTTCCCCAAATACGAGTAGTGTTTGGATAATTTTGAGTTATTGGGATTTGAATTTTTCGAATGATGGCTGAAGTGATAGTAGTATAGGAGTTGGGGTGTAATATTATTACGCAATCGTTACCAATAATTAAAAAAAATATGTTCATTTGTAGTACTCCAAGTGAAGAATTATTTGAGGTGGCGGTATGACGCAGACCGATGGCCCGAACACCATGTTATCGAACACTAACCCACTTCATGTTTAACATTACCATGAAATGAAGTAATGTATCTACTAGTAAACGAAGGAAAATTTATGAGAATGTGCAACTAGGCAATTGAAAGCGAGTAAAGTGGAGTACCCCTTTAAAACTAATTGGTGAATCTAAAATCTAATTTCCCATCATGAAAAGCAAAAGCGTTTAATACGTGCACTACGGCCAGCCCAAGGCAGCGACTTTTCAACAGCAATCAGCAAGAATCAGGAATAAATAAGAACAATTTTAGTGTCTAAAGTAAATTTATGATTTGTGTAATATCATGTAATGGTTAAATTATACAAATGCGATAATGAACAACACAATTTACTTCATGTTTTAATAGTAATCACTGTTTGAAAATGTGCTCTGTAGCACCTTCATCCAAAAACAGGAATATTTTACTCATTTTTTTCTAAATATTTTACCTTTGAATGTTCTTTTGAAATCTTAACAACGTTAAGAAGGGGCCTATTAGAGGTTTTGCAATTATGAATGGCGCAAGGGCCTCAGTTACACTCTTGTTTCACACTATTGGTTCGATATTAATATATTTTATGTCTTAGAATTTCTTGTGAGAAAATAAGTGTTTAAAAAAGAACAATATGTATTTTTAATTCATGAGGTTATTACCTATATGTAATAAAATCATACTTAAAAATATTATTTTTAACATACAGATTAACATGTCGAGAGAATTCCCACATAATTCATACACCTAATATTATTTGTCAATTCTACATCGGAAACTACATTTCGTAATTAAATTGTTTAGCACTACTTTTACTAGGAACACTTATATATGTTAATCTTGCAGGGATATGGCGTGCCGAGGGTTAGCCTAGCGGGTTAACCTACTACAAGGTGCCCTACGGCTCCTCGTCGAGATTAATGTCGCGTTCATTCTCACGAGACTACTCGCCGTTGTATTCTTTGTTTTTCAATTCATGTTTAGAGAAAATTTGGTACCTTTTTCTCTAAAGTTATGTGCAAGAAATTTAGAATATGTTGCGAAAATTTATCGTGGTTCTATTTGCTATTTTCTCCCTAACGTTATACGTAATTGTGACATACTTTTCGAAATAAAACAATTCCTGCATAGTAACAT
Source organism: Gryllus longicercus (assembly GCA_038098605.1). Lineage (NCBI taxonomy): Eukaryota > Metazoa > Arthropoda > Insecta > Orthoptera > Gryllidae > Gryllus > Gryllus longicercus. The sequence goes on along the minus strand of JAZDUA010000518.1, from coordinate 629,314 downwards.
CACAATGAGTGCTGCTCTGATAGAGAATTCTGTAAAACTTCTATAAAACATATTTGTCACTTTCCCTATTCTGTAGTATAGGAAAAGTTATATAATGCTGCGGAAAATCGATTTCGAGATTTTCACGGAAATACACGTTTTGGGGTCCTCTGATACCGAAAAAGTGTTTATTCAAAACGTCCGTCCCTCTGACCGTCAGTGAACTACTAGCGCCTAAACCATACATAGTATTTGTTTTCAAATTGAATCCGTGACCATTTGGCTCGAGTGAAAACTTTGAGATTTTGAAAAGAACATTCTTCAAAATTTATGGGTTCTTTACAAGAAGCCCTCCGAACATTTTCAAAATTTTCTCGAAAACGGCTCCAATTTTTTTAAATTTCTTATAAGAGTAGAGTAACACACTTATAAGAGTAGAGTAAAATAGGTCCTGTTTTCACGGTTAACTCTAAATTTTCGAAAATTTCAAAAGAATGAATTTTTTTCGGTGTCTTCCTACAACTACAAAATTAAAGGTAGATATTTTTCCTCCAAATAAAATTTGTTCTCCATAGTGAGTTCTTACATTAAAATCATGTACATTTTTTGAAAATTTTAGTAGTTTTGCGCAATATTGCGTGCAATGAGTGCAATTTTAAAAATTACAAAAACACGATTTCCTAAGAAACGGCTCCAATTTTTTCTTTAAACATTTGGTAGGGTTAGTTCTAAACGTACTCTATAAGATGATATAAACACCATATTGCTCTATTCTTTTGTTTTTTCAAAAATGTATTTTTTTGACTAGTCTCATGTCGTTAGCGGCAATTTGTTCACATTATTGTATTTATGAGTACATGTGCTTTAAATAATGTCAAGTAAAGTTTCTCGAAAACTCAACTATTTTCTGCCAAAACTAGATCAAAATTCAGCATTTTCAATAATGTTCAAAGGTCATTTTCTCAAAAACGGCTCCAAATTTTTCTTCAAACATTTCGAACGGATAGTACTAATTGCACTCTTTAATATCACGTACATCTAATTTCGGTGTTTTTTTGTTAAAAAAACACAATTGTAAACTTTTTAAAAATCTCTCACGTCGTTGATATGCACATTTTCAGCAATTTGTAAACACCATTGTATTTTTAAGTTATAGTACTTAAAATGACTTTAAATGAAGTTTTTCGAAAACTGAAAAATTTTCTGTGAAAAAGTGCTAGAAATTTCAAAAGGTTCCAAATTTTTCAAATAAAATTGCCATTTAGGACGAAGTTTCACTGTTCTTTAATAATCTTAATATAATATTTCCGCTCTACAATTAGGAAAACAAAAAATTAAGAAAATGGTAAAAAACTTTACTTTGGGCGGCGATAGATGGCAGCTAGCAAGAACATGTGGGAAGTCCGAGTAGCTAACCCAGACCAAAGGAAATAGAAAACTAATACGGGAAAGTCTGTGTCATTTTGTAACATCACTACTTTCTATCTGCGATGAATTCTCAAGAACATAAACTGACACTACATTCTCCTAATATGCGTACTACAAATAACTCTTGTTCTAAAATAGTCTTACAATAAATGTCACAGCTAGAAAACTTTTAAATCCCTGCGAAACACTTATTCTGAGGTAGGCACAGGAGTACAATTTTCAGCTGAACGTCATACTAATAAAAAGAAAAAATAGTAGTGGAGAGTAGCAATAAAGAAGCTTTGATCTGATATAATAACGATTAAGGTATACTATATATAATATATAAACATGTTTTTTGTAGCTAGTAGTGCATGTATCTGATTTAAATTTATTGCGGAGTTCTCGCGCAGTAGTCACATAAGGCAGATAGTTAACGTAGAGTATTGAATGTTTTCTGAAATTGTTCTGTCTGAATGTCACGAATAAACATGTAGAAAGAGATGCTTATCAGATGCAGGGATTTGTAGCCGTGCTCAATGTTGTTTGCGAGAAACAGATAAACATATGGCGGAGTGTCACAAGGCTGACAGCCGGAACGTACCCTTTAAGAGTTAACAAAACTTAGAACAATGCGTTATGGAGTGTATATTAAGGAGTTATATTAATTAACATATTAGGTTGTAAATTGACGAATGTTAATGTTACTCTGTGTAATGTATGTATGCAAATCTGAATAGGACAAAAAAATCGTCCTCAATTTAGTAAGTCTTTTCACTACACATTTATGAAGTAAAGAGAAAACATTACACTGTTGCAGCAAACTTTTTTGATTTTTTAGAAGATAAACTTGGATTGTAAGACTCCAAAAACAAATAAGTGGATAAATCTAGCTGAATATAAATAGTAATAAATAAAAGTTGACATTTTCTGCTCGATCTGACCGAACTTGAGGCCCTTCGAATTTGAAGCGGATAATTTTCACTTCTGGGGTACTTTAATATGAAGCTTCAACATTTTCAAAATCTGTAAAAGAACATCAAATATTTAAATTATTTTTTTAATTGGTTAAATTGACAGAGCAAAGGACACTTCAAAAGATATCTCAGGTCCAGTTTTGGCCAAACACTATTTTCAAAAGTTGCAAAAAGTAACAGTGCAAAATTACAATACTAATGACAGTCATTTTGCCCTCAATGCAATCGTTTCTTTAAAACTAGATCTTGAAATAATGCCAAAGAAAATTTCTGAATTATTGAAAATTGCGAATGTAATTCAAATACTCATGTGTTTTTAAAGCGACGGGAAGGTTGAATTTAGTAGTGACACTGGTGGTGAAGTGGTAACGAGAATGATGAGTTGAAAACCTGAGTTTGGATCTCAGTCTGGACAAGTTGCTGGTTGGAAACACATTTGCAGGTTCAAGTACTAATGAATAGCCGTAATAATGAATAGCCGTTATAAATAATGCGATAAATTATGTGCTATTGTTGCACCAATAGTGGTTTTTACTTCTAAAAAAGAGAAAAAAACAACTGATTCGTAGATGTAATCACACGGCATTATCGGTATCTCAAATTTAATGAATAAGAGCTGTTGATGATGACGAGTTTTGATTTTTATTGGTTGAATTATTTTCTTCAAAATAAATGTCTAGTATGACTGATCTAGTATTGAAACCCGATAAAACAAGACCTTGTAACGACTACGTCGTCCGTGCTCAATGAGTGCGGCTACCGGAGAAAACGCAGCGTAACGCCCGCGGATGGGAAGCGGAAGTTCGACACGGCGCGCGCCTTCTGGCGCGGTGCAGCGGCGGAGGCGGAGGCGGAGGCCGCGTCGCGTGCACCCGCGCCCATCGACGTCTCGGCGGCTGCCGCCAGCGCTGCAAGCTCGAGCGGCGCCGGACGCGGACGGGCAGCGCGTGGGCGAGCGGCGACGCGGGGCGCGGGCGGGGGCAGCAGTCGCGCCAGCAACACGGAGAACCCAGGACGCGACCGAAGAGGCTCGGCGCAATGGCGGCGGCAGCGACCTGGTGGAGGCATGTGTGTGTGTGTGTGTGTGTGGGTGGAGGGGGGAGGAGGTGGCGGCCGAGCAATCGATGGCGGCGAATGCGGTAAATCGAAAACACGTGAAACTACGTCTGGCTGACGTTACATAGAGAGGAACATGCATAATATTCATATACAGGGTTGCAATCAGTATTTCTATCTCTCTGCCTGTCTGTCTCTGCCTGTCTTTCTGTCTGTCTGTCTGTCTGTCTCTCTCTCTCCGTGTGTATGTGTGTGTGTGTTGTTGGGACTACAGTTGTCTTGTCCAGCCGACATGCTGAATTGCTATGATGACTTTTATTTAGGTTGAATATAGATGTAGATTTATTTAGTAAAAAAAAAAGAAAAAAAAAACCAGTAAGAACTGTATGTGATGTATGGGGGAGACGATTATCTGCGCACGTTTTCGTGAATTCCGGAATCCCTTCCCATAATATTAACTATAAATAGTTGAAAGGGAAATTAAAAATTTAACATAAAGAAAAGCAAAAAGCAAAATCGCAGGATTAGCAATATTTGAAAAAATTAGACATTTTTGTTTCCGAGGTATAGAAAACTTATTTGCATCGGTACACGAATTTCAAATATAATTTTTATGCGTTGCTAACAAAATAGTAACACGCCCTTACTTCTACTCTTACTATTACAAGCAAAAAGAGAGTTAAACAAAACGTGCGCATAGTGATGCTACATTTACGTCCAGAAGCAAAACAAGGGGCCATCTCAGCATTTGCTCGATGGATCAGGGAAACTGGACAAAAAACAGATCGAGATGGGGGTCATGGACCCTGAAGCTGAAGTACATTATTTGTTACAAACATATTAAGTCTTTTAAAAAACATTATACAATACAATTGTACGTCAAAAGCTTTAAAAATATTACAAAACCAATTTGAAACTTCTAAAATAGTACAATTTATTTTTCGAAAGAACATCGGCAAAGAACAGTGTCATCGGCGAAAAGAAACGTTCTTCCATTTTTAATACACAAGGGCATATCGTTTACATATAACAGAAAGAGAATAAGACCTAAAATCGAACCTTGCGGGACCTCATAATCAATTGGTACAGAATCGGAAAGATATGTAAATAATGTTCTTTCGTGCCTGTGCGTATTTCTACTCTTTACGATGTTTAAGGTACGAGGTTATCCAATCGACGGCGTTACTACGAATCCCATTAGAAGGTAATTTTGATAGCAATACGTTGTGGTCAATAACATCAAAGGATATCGAAAGATCTAAAAATCTTCCAATGGGTGCTTCATTTTGGTCCATTGATGAAGTAACATCTTTAAGAAAAGAAAAATGGCAGTTTCCGTAGATTTTGATTTTCTAAACCCGTGTGGTGAGTTTGAAAATGCTTCGTTTTTCCTGAGAAAAGTTTCCATTTGCGTATAGAAAACACTAATATTTTAGAGAAACCTCACAAAAAAGAAATTGGCATTGAAAATGTGAGTTAACGGGTGTATATAGGCAGGTACATAAGTTTCAATAAACAATACGGAAATTCGTCTAAACCAGATGAATATTACTTTTATAGTTTATTGACTATTCGTAAGATTTCGTTAGAGGAAGTATCGGAAATAAACATCGTGTCGAAATTTTTTTGGAAAGGTAATGATGTTGAATTTTGCGGTTTAGTCCCTTCGTGAGTTCAGCCGCAATTCTAGAAAAGTGTTGGTTGAAGAGATTTGCCACTTTTTCCGGATTACTGGCTTCTCTTTCATTATCCGTGAAAACAACATTCTCTATTAAGTAACGAGATGATGTGGTCGTATTTTTGACGATATTCCACATTGCTTTAGATTTGTTACTAGCGTTCAAAATATCCTGATTATTTTTTATACTTTTTTCCTGAACTATTACTTTCCTTAAGATTCTTTTGTATTCTCGGAAGTAGACATGGAAACCGGTGATACGTTATGATGTTTAGAAATGAAGTAAAGCATACGTTTGTTTTTACACGATGTTCTAATACCTTGTGTGATCCAAGTATTATTTTTTCGTGAAATATTTTTTTTTCTTTTTGAGAAAAAGGCATGCGCTAAAGTAAAATGAAAGTTTTGAGAAAAATATATTAGAATTTTCATTTGTGTCAACTGCGTGATAAACTGTGTCCCATGATTCCTTCAGCAAGTAGTCCGTAAATAATTTTATGTTAACTTTAGTGAATGTTCTGTACATGAGTGTATAATTTGTGTCAGTGTTCATGTTATTAGTAATTGTAAGAATGTGTGCATCATGGTCGCTGTAACCTAGATTAGTAGTTTTTATTTCATATCTAGAGGTGGTTTAGTTAATTATAATTTGATCTATTGCTTTTTGTGATGTAAATGTATTCCGTGTAGGTACATTCACTGTAATATCTAAATTAAAACAATGCAGTAAATTGAGAGACCGCTCATTTTCGTGGGATTCGCTCAGAAAATCAATATTGAAATGTCCACCGATAACAATGGATTTAAAAGATAGATTACTAATTTTGTTCAGAGTTATCTCTAGATTTTCTAAGAAAATGAAATTATCTAAAGCTTGCTTTGTTGGAGGTCTGTTGATGCAAAGTGAGATAGTTTTGAGCGTAGTATGACGTACGACGTATTTCAAAAACTTTTTTCAATTGCATATAAATTGAATAATGAAAAGAAGATAGAATCAATGCCATTTCTTACGTAAATACACGAACCACCGTAAGCATGTCTTTATTTGATTCCCTCGCTTTACAATACGATCCTGCGAGGTAAAAACTAGGAATTTGGAGTGTGTTTAGATCATTATGAGACAACTAAAGTTTGGTAAAGCAAAAAACATCTATTTGACCTCGATTACACTGCAATGCTGCCTCGATAAATTCAATTTTATTTCAAAGAGATTGAACATTATGATGCATTATTTGAATTTTTTGCATGTACCTACATGGTCGTTTTTCTGCTGCATTTAACTGTAGTTGCTATTTATTTGTCTCATTTTTACCTCGTGCGCGTGGTCGAAGGCAGTATTGAGTCCCAGCAGTGACAGGAGATGAGGAAGGAGGGGCGATAAATGTAGGTAAATCAATAATCAGGACTCAGGAGTAAAGTGACCACCCAAATTGATGTCATTCTGCTCTGTGTCTCTGTGATGATGACTGTATCACGTTTGGTGAGTTTTTGTGTGGGTGTCCAACTCTCTGGTCTCCAAGGCGAACCTCCTGATAGGTTTAAACACACCTGTGACGCAGAAATTGGATAGGAGTTTCTCACTGGGAGGAAATTTGTCGCTCAATATTAAATGTATTTTTATTTGTTGATTTATAGTTATTTTTACAACGTTAACAGTTAATACAATTTTAATTTCAATTCAACAGTGAATGTCTTTCGTTAATGTAGAAAAATGGTAAAAGCTACATTTTTAAATACGCTTCTGGGGGGAGGGTTTGTGAGAGTTATTGCTCATCTACAAATATCTCACAAGCAGCACCCTTCAACGTTGCAACGGATGCACGTGACCCAAGTTGAAACTATATTATCAGCATTGAAAGCGTCATTATGCTTAACGAGGTGGATGGAAATACACATTGAGATGTGAACTGGGCTCCGTAAGACGCGGTTTGAGTTGCAAGTGATCTGCAAAGAAGACATAAATGGACAGCCAGTCATGCGCTTAATTATCAGAGAATCTCACGGCACACTGACATTAGCGAAAGGTTCCAGACAGAGACCGCTGTTTCCCAGAATTTCAACAAAGCTTGTTTGATGTTGACTTTTTCATGGATGACTCATCTGCTGTTTGCAGGGTCTGGTCGAGAGCACTAGAGACTCACATGCAAAGTTATAATAAAAATTGTGAATTGTTTGCGACAATGAGTGTTATAATTTTTCATTACTAGTACCTGTAGTGATACACTAGTACCTGTGGTGATTGAGAGAATTTTTAAGATTTCCCAGCACCATAATACATAGTTTTCACGTAGCATTATTTTCTTTTTGACCGCCTTTATCCGGCTCCCTTCTGCTTGCAATCGATATACATTTCCTGAGAGCAGTCATATGAATAGATTCTCGCGTGACAAATGTGATCCACATATCCTCAGGCACAGATGTAAAATGAATATAACATGAATTGCAGAACAAGCGATTTCCTAATGAAACCTTCACTGACACAAAGTGAATATACTTTCCGACTTTTAAAATTTATGTTACTGCGAAATGGAAGTTTCTTTTATTGGAAGTTACAAAACATTGTGTTACCTAATTTAATTATTTATTTGAACTTACGTTGAACATATATGTAGCTGATGTACACATCAGCTAGTGATTGGAAACAATAGTGGCTAATATCTAATGCACGAGTGATCTAATGACTTATTGTCTATACGCCTAAACTTTAAGGAAAATATACATGGAGAACTTTGCACATGGAGCACATTATACATGGAGCCTCGCCATTAATAAAGACATTATTATTATTATTATTATTATTATTATTATTATTATTATTATTATTATTATTATTATTATTATTTGTTATGCAATGCAAATCATTTAAAATCAAAGATGACTTGCTTTGCACACAATGGAGGTTTGCTCGACAAATGAGACAACAACCGAATACAAAACGCGCATTATTCTTACTGTATTTATAATAATTGATTGTACCTGTTTTGTAGTTTATTAAGTTTATTTTCCAACAACATACTCCCTGACTTTATCATATATATTTACCAATATTCTTATTCTCTTAACAAAATTATTTACTGCATTCAATATTTAATCATTCCTTGGGTTGCAATATTACAGTGCACGCAATTATACATGGTTAAATGCTACCCAATGAGATTAATCTACTTAAAAAGATGAAGATTCTCTTACTCTCGTGACCTTGATGTTGATGGTGGATCTTGAGTACTCTAATGACCCTGAGAGCTATGTCGGCGGTAGCTTAACTACTGGTAGGGCCTCCCTTGCCGGACAGGTTGATGGGGAGGGGTCAGACGAAGAAGTACTCCAGAAGAGGACTAAGTTATCAGATAAGCCCGTTGAGGGGCGAGGCTGACCGCTCAGTGGTCTAGTGTTGTGATGCAAACAGTGCAGTGCTGTGAAAGTATATTTATCTGAGCTATTCAAAAACAGTTTCCGCGAGGAATAATCAACGCACCTGCGGCGACGTGCCCTCGTGGGCTTCCAACAGTGGGAAATATATTCTGTAGAAGTGAGGGTCTCGTAAAAGCATAACAGTAAATTCAACGTCGTATCATGGAAACATCAACAAACGCCGACTTCCCCTCTTTGCCAGAAGCGGTGTCACCGGCCTTGGAGTCGCTTAACAACTATTACGCGTATATGCCGCATCATCTACATTTTCCGGGGACCGCCAACAACAGCTATATACATCTAGCCAGCCAATATATCAAGATCTCGCTCAGCAGACGTCACAGCAAATGGGAGGTTCACAACCAACAATGCAAATAAATAGCATGCATGAGCCTTCGCTAAAGAGGCCTCGAATACAGCACCAAGATATACCCCCTGCGTGTAACCTATCTCAAAACAACCAACTCCCTTCTCCCGACACTTTGCCAACTTATAACATTCCAACAGGCAACAGATTTTCACACCTTGAATCTAATCCCGATGTAGCCTAAACGGTTTCCAGTGATCCATCCCATGTAGGAGAATTAAAAATGCCCCCAGTACTTATCTACGATTTACCGGTGCATGCAGAACTATGAGAAAAAATTAAAGTTCTTAAACATTCAAATTTCAACACAAGTCAGAGGACCGTATACAGAAGTTAAGGTCAACACAATCGATGATTACACCACATTACGAAAAACCCTATCAATAAAAGCACTATATTATCATACGAATCGAAATGCAACAAAATCAACTATTTCAGTAGTATTAAGATATCTACAAGTCTTATATACAGAAGATGAAATCTTTCAAGATCTCGTTACCAAAAGCTATCCTGTAATAACAGTCATAAGACTGACAGACTCAAACCGGCAACCGTGGCCTTTGTGCGTAGTTGTTCTTTCAAAAACCAATGCCGGAATGGAAATCTACAAACTGAGAAACCTCTTTAACGCAAAAATCTCTGTAGAAAAAAGGCGTCATAGACCATGACCAGTACAGTGCCGTCAATGTCAAGCTTACGGGCACACTAAAAAGTACTGCGGTTATCCCCCACGCGGCGGCAAGTGTTCAGACCTACATCCCACAACTGACTGTACAGACGATGTGATAAAATGTGTACATTGCGAAAAGGCTCATCGCGCATCCATTCACGAATGCGAAATGCTAACCAGAGAAGCACTTCTTACTCACTACCCTACCCAACATCAAACCCTACAATTCCCAAGACCCATTTCATGAATTTCTGTTTTCCCACTGCAACAACCTCCGTCACACACACACACACGCACCCTCTACCCGACACCAATACCGCACGCAATGCAATCCAACTGACCAACCATACCAACCAAAATTGCGCCTATTATATTCAGATTTTTTTAAACCTACTTATCACACAACTTACCCATACCCATCCCAAATCACGCAATTGATCTCTCAACAAATACAATATTTCCTTACTAACCTTATAAATCAAATTCTCCCAGCCCTCACAAACTCAATTCTTCAATCTCTACATCGTACTTTCCTCAAAGAAATGTCTACACCACCATCTACTCCGTAATATCATGAAATGCAAATGGATTACGACCTAACATTCATTCACTAGCTCACTTTTTACATAACAATAAAATTCATGTAGCTTTCATTCAAGAACAACAACTGAGTCCTTCGATGAAGATTTACATTTCAGGGTACGAATTACATTGCTAACACCGCCCACGAAAACAACACATTGGAGGAGTCGCTACATTCGTTAAAAATAATATATTACACTACGTGAATCAATAAACCAAACCAATTCTTTCGAAAATATAAGAGTGGTCCAACAGCAAAACACACGTCCTGTGCTCAAAAGAATATCGATTTACAAACTACCAAATATACCATATTTGCCAAGTGATATTGACACACTACTTACTTCAAACGAACCAACCCTCACTGTGGGAGACTGGAACGCGAAACATAGTTTGAGGCAGCAGACTGAATTCTCCGCCTGGAATATCCCTTCTTAACAATACACAAAGACTAAACCTAACTGTTCATGCACCAGAAACCCCAACTTATTGTCCTTATTGTCCCACAGTTTAGGCCGACGTTCTTGACTTCTGCGTCTCAAAAGACATGTTATAATATTCATGTTGAAACACACATAGCTCTTCGATCAGATCATTGCCGAACCATATTTTCTCTCATCACCCCGCGAAATTTGTCCCACCCACTTTTTAATCTACAAAAAGTAAACTATCCATATTATCAACTCCTTGCCACACAACTACTACTACCATTACCATAACTCAAAACCACACAAGAAATAGGCCAAGCAATCAATGTACTAACTCATACCACATTAGATACATTAGATTTAACCACCTCCTCAATAATACCCTACTATTCACTCGTAGCTATACCGCCCACTCCACAAAAAATGATCCATCACAAATGACGTATAAGAAATCACTGCAAGAAAGACCTATACCTGTTTCTAAAATCGTACGTGGACCTACTCACCAAAATTGTGAGAAAACTCATAGCCATCACCCATTCACAAAAGTTACACTTCCAAATGGCAAAAGCATCAGACCACTACTCATGGAACATAACTGGCGTATCCTGAATATGCCTATCAATATACCCCCTCTCACCACTTTATCGGGAAGAGCGTCTTCACCATCTGAAAAATGCGAAGTGTTAGGGAAATACTTTGCAGCATCATTCACGTCCCACCCCACCAACAACCCTGAGCGTGACAATTTCATCACAGAAGAAATCTTAAAACCAATAATAATAGTTCCAGAATGTCCAAAATTCATTTATCAGAAGTTATTAAATATATTTCTCTATCAGCCCCCAAAGCTCAAATGGTTCCCACCAAATCTCAGCGTACTTACTCAAACGTCTTCCTCTAAAACTCATTGTACACTCACAGCAATATTCAATGCAGCCCTGATAATGTCATACTTCACCCATAAATGGAAATACACACACATCATTCCCATTCCCAAGCCAGGAAAACCATATGACGACCCAACAAGCTACCGTCCAATCATCCTGCATGGGAAAATTACTCGAAAAATGCATCCTCACCAGACATAATACTCACCTCACCTCAGTAAATATAATACCATCTCATGAGTTTGACCTCCAACCTCAGCTTTCTACGTACCACCAAATATTGCCTGTGACAGATGACATTATCTACGGTTTTGTATGGCCATAAGCATACAGTAACCATTTTCCTTGACATCGCAAAAGCATTTGATAGAGTATGGCACCCAGGACTGATATTCAAACGTCGGCACTCACCAGTATCTTTCATGGATAATACAAGGTTTCCTTAGTGTACGTACTTTTTCAATGCGACATTCCGGCGCACTCTCAACACCATATCCCAACAAATCAGGCGTTTCACAGGATTCGAGCCTCTCCCCAATCCTATTCAATATCTACATAGCTGACGTACGCACCACACCATTTACATCCATTGCTACCTTTGCAGATGACATAGAAATAGCATTAGAGGATCTACAAAATCATCTTAGCGTATTTTTCGATCGGGCACAAAAATGGCATATTGATATAACAAACAAGAGTTGAAGGAAAAATATTTGCTCTTCGAAGACACACTCACCTATCAAAACCCCATGACATAGCATGGATTCCCGCGAACGCCACGGCAAAATACCAACGAGTATTATTCGACAGACGACTCACATGGAGGTCAAATATCATGCCCAGAATTGCATTAGCCACTAGAAAGAAGAAATCATCCCCACTTCAATTACACTCATACATTCATCTCAACAATGAAACGACATATGTTATGCATTACCAGTCTGGGCCGCAGGATCCAGAACAAGTATTCATAAAATCCAAATGTTCCAAAATAAATACCCAAAAAAAATCATAAAAGCACCCTGGTTTATCCCTAACTCTCACCTCCATTAAAAACACGGTATCACCCCCATCACTGTACATTTCTACCATCTATCCGCAAAATTCTATAACACAATTTCTTGAATACCTTCAGTTACCAATTTCAAACTAGTTAAACACAACCCTCGTCGTAAACGTTTGAAAAGGGAATTACCCAGATGTATTTTTGACCTCCTTAAGCAGACTAGAAACAATTAGCCTTTCCGAGTAATATTAAGTGCTTCTGAAATGAAATAACCACCATAAAAATATATCATGTAAACTTGCTGTATACGAACTACAAAAAGCAACTACTTTATCAGTCACGGCTCATATTCACGGCTGCGGACGGCCACAGGCCAAGCAAGAATAAATAAATAAAAAAAGAGGACTTCAGCATCATCAGAGGAGGACCTATGGAAGAGGCAGTCCACAGAAGACAAAGTTGACCTCAAAGCGAACCTCCTCTTTACGAGGGTTGATAAGGGTACCCCTTTGAGCACCTCCATGAACCTGAGAGGTATGTCAGTGGTGGCTTGCTACTGGAAGGTCCTTCCTTGCTGAATAGGTTGAAGGTGAGGCGTCAGACGAAGGTGTACCCCAGAGGAGAGTGGGAAGGAAGTAGAGAGGGAAGGGTCATGAACATTTGAACTTCTGTTATCGGCCCATGGAGGGTACAGGAGAGAAACTGGGTTAGCACACCAGGCCACTGATTAGAGAGGATGCCCGAACCAGCGAAGGAGGCTGCCTTCATCAGTAAGTGAAAATCCCATAGGGTTCAATGATGCCGCTTGGCGATCGGAGGGACCCCGTGCTGGGCCCTGCGAGGGGATGGCCCGAGGCCAGCATGGATCCCAGTGACGGATGACAGGGAATAACCCATAGGGTAAAAGTGATCTGTAAACTCGAACTTGCTTCCTACGAATCTTTACTTATAACCTATGGGCAAAACGGATAGAAATGTAATGAATCTGTAACGTACCTTGTTCTACCAATGTCCCATACCTGCTCAGAGACAGAGATAATGTCACCTTGTCGACGACTGGCTATCCCACGGATGTTAGTCCCACGGACCCAGAGTCGGCAGTAGCTCGAAACCATTGTCAGAGATGGACACGGGATGAATTAAAGGAGGTGATATGGTGCTTTTACTATGCGAAAGCCAAAAATGGGGGCTCGGAAATAGAAGTTTTCAAGGAATAGAGAGAGAGGAGACCAGACATAACACCTACCCTAGATTCAAAGAAGCTTACAAGTCAATGACGATACATACTCAGCAGTGGAATATTCAGAGCAGAACGACTTGCTGACATTTAGAGAAATGCGGAAAATTTTCTTCGATCAAACTACCCACATGACTAACATGTAGAACTTGAAAACGATGGTCCTGTTGAAGGATTCAATGTCATCTTCCGAGAATACAAAACAAACTTAAGGAAAGTAATAGTTCAGGCAAAAATTATAAAAAATAATCAGGTTATTTGGAACGCTAGTAACAAAACTAAAGCAATGTGGAATACCGTAAAAATACACCCACATCATCTCTTTACTTAGTAGAGAATGTTGTTTTACAGAATAATGAAAGAGAAGCCAGCAATCCGAAAAAGTGACAAATCTCTTCAACCAACACTTTTCTAGAATTGCGGCTGAACTCACGAAGGGACTAAAACCGCAAAATTCAACATCATTACCTTTCCAAATAAATTTCGACACGATGTTTATTCCGATACTTCTTCTAACGAAATCTTACGAATTGTCAGTAAACTAAAAAATAAATATTCATCAGATTTAGATTAATTTCCGGATTGTTTATTGAAAACTTGTGTAACTGCCTTTTCAATGCTTCTTTATGCACAGGAATATTTCCAGATATTTTCAAAACAGAAAACATTAAGCCATTTTTTAAAAAAAGGAATAAAAATGAAATTTAAAATTACCGACCAATTTCTCTTTCGTCAGGTATCTCAAAAATATTAGAGAGGCTTTTCTATACGCAAATGGAAAATTTTCTCAGGAAAAACGAAGCGTTTTTAGACTCACAACAAGCGTTTAGAAAATCAAAATCTACAAAAACTGACATTTTTCTTTTTTTAAAGATGTTGCTTCATCAATAGACCAAAATAAAACACCTATTGGAATATTTTTAGATATTTCGAAAGCTTTTGAAGTTATTGACCATAACATACTGCTATCAAAATTACCTTTTATGGAAATCGTGGTATTGCCCTGGATTGGATAATGTCATACCTTAAACATCGATCACATATAGTAGAAATACCGTACTGGCACTAAAGGACAGAATTTACTTATCTTTCCAATCCTTTACCAATTGAATATGGAGCCCTATATGGCTCGATCTTATGTTTTATTCTCTTTCTGTTATATGTAAACATTTGCTCTCGTCTATTAAAAACGGAAGAACAGTTCTGTTTCCTGATGACACGAATATTCTTTGCATCAAAGAAACAATAAATCGTATGATTTCAAATGTTTCAAATTGATTTCGTTATAGAAAATTCATAGTTAACGAAGGAAAAACAGTTTCCATGCGGTTTTTGCATTTCAAATTAGCAATCGCATGCTCCATTGAAAATCAACAATATGCAATTAGCAGTTGTTAAGGAAACAAAATTTCTGTGACTCTTAATTCAGTCAAACCTCAAATGGAATGTACATATAACAAAACTAAACATGAAATTACATTCATCATGTTATGCATTCAAAATTCTTTCCAATTCTGTTAGACTTCATGCAGCTCTTTGCGTGTATTTTGGAATTGTACATTCCCGCCTGAGATATGGCGTAATATTCTGAGGAAGCTCATCGTGTAGAACCCAGACATTTAGATTGCAAAAGAAAATTATTCGAATTATTAAAAATATGATCCGCGTGATTTCTGCAAGCCTCTTTGCATTGAGCTTGGAATCTTACCATTATTTCCCTATTTATTTACAATTCTGTAATATTTGTCAAAACGGACTCACTAAACGGTGGGAACATGCAACACTGATTTATAATTACAACACACGTCTTAGAAATCACGTTCATCAAGTGTCAGTATCAAGAGCTCCCTACCAGGCGTCCACATACAATACCTGTTACGTTACTTTACTACGCATTGCCAGATGACAAAAAACAATTGAAGTCGGTAGACACATTTTTAGTGAAAAGTAAAATATTTTCTGCTGCATAACTGTTTCTATACAATTAGAGACTATACTGATTATCAAAAGACAAATTTTATTTATTTTAACAAAATAGTAATATATAATGAATTAGCTTACATTTGTATTTTTTATGCTTGTAACAAATAATGTACTTCATCGTCGGGGTCAATGACTCCCATCTCAATCGGGATTTTGTCCAGTTTCCCTGATCAATTGAGCAAATGCTGAGATGACCCCTTGTTTTGCTTCTGGACATAAATGTAGTTTCACTATGCGTACGTTTTGTTGAACTCTCCTTTTCCTTGTAATGGTAGGAGTAGAGGTATGGGCGAGTTACAATTTGTTAGCAATGCAGAAATATCATACTGCAACTCGTTTATCGATGCAAATACGTTTTCTGTAACTCGGGAACGAAAATGTTTATTTTTTTCAAATATTGCTAATCTCGCGCTCTTTTAAAATTTATTTTTATTTATTTATCGTAAACATTTACTTATATTTCAACTATTTATAGTTAAAATGACGGGAAGGGATTCTGTAACTCAAGAAAACGTGTGCAGATGATCTTCTCCTCCATTCGTCACATATAGTTTTTTTGACTAAACATAAATCTAAATATAAGGTTCATATCTTTTCAATGAAACATATGTCAGTGGCGAAAATTCATCTGGCAATGAATCACACAATAAGGACATGATGCGAAATCTCCTTCGACGCGAGATAGAGTTCTATCCATTCACTTCAACTTCCATTCGAATATCGTGCATCGTTGAGGAGAATATACGAAAATGCCGTAGCTAAGAGAGTGACAGAGTTTCTTAAATGAGGTGGTACAGACTCCAGGAAGAGATCTACACAGTACTGAATTCAATCACATTGTGTACGCAATAGATATCTGGTATCTCAAATACGTTTGAGGCCAGCCAAGAACACCTACGGCCGATAGGAAAAGAGAATATACAGCCCTGTACCACCATGGACGAAAATAATTATGAAACGGATAGTCGACACTGAACTCTCTTTTAGCGGCTGTAATATCACTCTTAGCCGAGGCACCTTCTAGAACAACGCACACCTCGAAAATTTAACGAAAATTATTCAATGTTGAACATGACAAGCAGGCTAATGGTAGCTGAGAAGCTAAAAGAGAAAATTGAAGCATGAGCTCAACGAATTAGACATTACAAACGTTGAATAGATTTCGTGTGCTGAATCGGTTGTTTGAAGTAGACGTGAATAGATTCTATCGAATTATGACTCAAAACCAAATGGCAATGCTGTCACACCTTCGAGAAATGACGTCGAAGCATTTTGGGCAGGAATCTGGGAGGAAAGCAGATCCTACAACAAACAGGCATATTGGCTTCAATCTGAAGTTGATGCTGCCGATGAACCTGTGGAAACAGTTGAACATGTTCACGAATTCTAGGAAGAGGACCTCTTCCATGCAATTAATAACATGGGAAACTGTAAATCCCCGGGATTGATAAGACACAGAATTATTAGATTAAGAAATTAACAGCAATACATTCTCATCTTGCAAAGTCTCTTCATAAAATTTTAGAAAACACAAAGGAACTCCCGAAATGGCTCACCTGCGGCATCATGTATATGTTAACCAAAGCGGGAGACAGCCCTTTGGCGAAGGCCAATCACTTGTCGGCCAGTACTGTACAAGGTTATATCTGTAGACATAGCTGACAAAAGTGTCTAGCCATATAGAGAGGAACCATGTGTGGCCAGTTGAACAAAAAGAATGTTGTAAAGCTTGAAATTATTTAAAGTCATCTTGAATGATGTAAAGAAACGAAAGCGTAATTTAAGCGTAATTAAAGAAACGAAAGCGTAATTTTTTTTTTTCGATCCACTAGCAGAAGGCCTTTTTACAGTGTATCACACGATTCGATTTTGAAGACCCTGAAGATCTATGGATTTCATCCTAGGATTATTGAGTTTTGCAAGGGGTAGTCGTGGAGTCGTAAAGTCGTGGAGTACCAGGTTACTCATGAAAGTTGTGTGTAAGGAAACAGTAGAAACAAGTAGTATTTAGATCAACAGGGGTATTTTTCAACGAAATTCACCCTCTGCTGTTTTGCAATAATTTGATCCCACTATCTAGACAGTTGTCGCAAGCTGACTTCGGTTACAAGCGCCATGATGATGAAAAACCAGTATCACATTTGTTTTAAATGGATGATCTTAAAGTGTTTGCTAAGAATTAAGCGATTCTCTTCCAAATGATGTATGTCGTGAATGACTTAAGCAATTAAAATCTGCTGAAGTTTGGTGTTGACAAGTGTCCAAAAATGAATTTAAAGGGAGGCAAAGTGACGTCAGAGAGCATTGAAGATGATATGCACAGTGATTAGAGATCTTGAGCTAGGTGAAACTTACAATTATCTGGGCATTGAAGAATTTGAGACCATCTCGAACGACACAATGAAAGAGAGAATTCGTAGGGAGTATTACAGAAGAGTGAGACTTATCCTGCAGTCCGTCCAGGAATAAAATATCGACAATTGGTAGTTAGCGGTACCTGTAGTCGAGTCCAGTTCCCGACTTGTGGACTGGACTGAGCAATAAATTCGAATCATGAATCGAAAATTAAGAAAACCGCTAACAATGCATCACGTCGCCGACTCTCGAGACGTACATTGACTTTGTGTTACATAAGAAAGGGGGAAGAGGCCTCAAACAAATTGATGCCTCCAATCACAATGTCGGGATGGGAAAGTTGTAGTCAGTCATCAAGGTGGCCCTCTAATGAGGCAGGTCATGAAATCTGACCAACGATTTGGAAACAGACGCTTGATACAATATTGCACGACCAACCAATTCAAACTGATCGCACGATAGCACACAACAAACCGGATATTGTTATGCGGGATTTGGAGAAAGAAATCGTGTCTACTTGTAAATGTTGCTGTGTCTTGCGATCAAAACGTCGTAACTAAGGAGGCAGAGAAACGTTTAAAATGCAAGTGTTTGAAAATCGATATCAGTCGAAAGTGGGCAGTAAAACCACAAGTCATTGGACCTCTGGGATTTGGTCCACAAAATTTGCGTAAGAACTTGGCTTCAAGAGACTGGGAAGTGCAAGAAATTGCTTTATTTAAAACAGCCCACATTTCGCGCAAATATTGTAGAAGCACCAACAGTCACTAGATCAGCTCCTTAGATAGCTAGTTGCAACCTGGGGTAGATTTTAAATAGTGCCGACTTATAACATCTTAGTCGTGATGTAGATTAATAATAATAATAATAATAGTAATAATAATAATAATAATAATAATAATAATAATAATTTACTTAGCATGTTTCGAGACGTGCTCATTGGTTCGTTGATTTATCTCTGAAATTCGCCATTGAGAACTTTCACTTTAAAGTAAACGTTTTTTTGTAGCGCGTGCACTCCACTGGCGCAGCGAGCGCTGGGTTGGCAGCACCTGCAGCTCCGGCCCCCTGCCGCCCTGCTCGGTGCGTTCAACGCCGGTTGCCGGGCGAGCGTTGGGGCATGGTCCTTTCGACAAGGCAGGAGTTGCGCTGGACTTTTGAAGGGTGGTGACTGTGTGGTACTTGCGGCATGTAAAATTAACCCTGCTTAACCTCTTGCCAATTGAAGTACTCCGAGGCCAATCGCAAACTTACAACATGCCCCAGTAATACTTGGTTGAGAGATACTTGGTTGAGGGAAATTCCGCAAGCCGGCGGGAAGACCGGCGTCGGATCTCCCGATCCCTCGGAAGGATGGTGCCATCCCATGAGGAACATCACCGCCAACTCCCGCGAAAGAAACATGCATTACTCTTACAGAACTAATGACCTCAGCAGTTGACCTGGAATCACCAGTCAATCACTTTAAGTACTCCGACTATTTCCGTCCTAATAGGATTCCATATTCGCTTAGATGATGATCGCTTCAAGGAATGGAGTAATATTACTGAGATCGATTGTCACCATCCTGGCACCTTATTGGATAGGCAATTATGTAGTAAATATCTTCAGTGGAGACATCGAATACCGGGCTATACTTTCGAAATGTGAGGGTCAAATTCGACTGTTAACACTAGGAACCTACAGGATGCGACCCTAAAATTCTGCGCACGTCGTCCATATCGGGGAGGGGCCAGTGGAAATATCTCCAGCCGAGGTGTTACAAACACACTTATTATCACCCTCCGCCCTGGCGATGGGAGGCTGGTGACGCCTGGGTGTATCGTTCAATGAAGAGCCGGTGACGCAAGCGACGTCAGGGGTGGGTCTCCCTACTCAACGAGGCCGTATTCGGATGAGAGAGCAGAGGGAGCTTCATTGATTGATAGTGTTTGCGGGCTGCTACGGTCGTTAGTCTCGTAAGTGTTGTCAATTCTTGTCAATCGCACGAGGTATAGGTGATCTTCGCCCGCTGGAAAGTGACATCCGATGCCTACCTACGCGTTGGCTTGTAGTGTTCTCCCGAACTAGATTTCTCCCACCAGCAGGGCACCACTCCAGTAGAGACAAGCTCCTGACCGGTCCCCAGAATATGTGGTATCGTAGTGCATGCAAATATTAGTTTGTGTAGGAAAGAGTTGAGGATAGGCGAGGAAGAGGATGGAAATATCGCGCGCGGTCCGTGGCCCGTTTGTTTGGATACTGCTCAGGCATTGGCCAGGTGCTGATTAGAGAAACCACGGAATACAACCGATCAGAACAGACGGCCGCTAGAATTCTCCTCTAGACAACGGCTGAATTCGACCTAGCTACGTAGGTAATGTCGAAAAACCCTGCCACCCACGGGTATCGAACCCGAAGATCTCCCGTCAGAGGCACTGCAGAGACATCAGATGATGCCGACGCTGTAAGGCTGCAGGAGAGCGAATAGCAATGGTGACAAAAAAGGTAGAGAGACTGCAAAACGCCGAGTCGGACAGCGATCCTGCGTTGTTAGTTACGGGACTACGCTACGTACCTGGACGGCTCCATTGGGTAATTACCTCTGAGCATTCACTGGAAAGACGGTGTTCTGCCTAGGCCACTCAATTTAGATTTACGAAAAATTCATTATTAATTATTTAATATACACTTATAAAGAAGAAAAGAAGATATTATGAGAGAAATGTTTGCGACAGATTTTGATTCTTCAGGCGTATTTCTCAGAATTACTTATTTCCAAAGAAATAGATAAACGAATCTGCTATAAACTAGGCCTTTGAATTCGAAACATTCGGACCTGTCCCTAGTGTAACTAGAGATGTCGGCTCAGTAAGTTGCATTATCCCCGGTGGCGCTGTCATTAATTCGTTCTGATTATCCTCCAAATATGCAATAACAGTTCGATGGCCATGAAAGTCCATCTTCGTTAACTGAAACCGTACTAAAAGTCGAATAATGAGATTATCATTATTTGGTGAACAGTCTTAGTCTGATTTGTGAGTTTATAACCTGCGGGGCAGCAATGAGTGGATGACAGGATAATTATATTCAATTAATGAGATCTGTGTACGGCGATAGTATGTTGTACACCACACGTAATATTCGTGCAGTTTGGTACAGATCCCCCCTGTAGGCCTACTGTTTATCAGTGGCATTAGTGTTTTAATAAAACTGGATGTACGGTGGGACAAAGCTCATCTTCAGGTCGACCCCATGCATCTGACGACTTATAGAAACTGAGGCAAAGCTTTATTAACCGTCCCACAAAATCAACCTGGTATGCTTCTCGTCAGCTGGGCGTCGCACATTCTACTATTTGGCGTGTCTCGAGAAAACGGTTGCATCTCCAACCGTTCAAGTTAGTACTCGGTATGAAATTGAAACAAAATATTTATGGTACAGTGATCATGATGCACAAATTCTTACCATTATAAGAAATGCGAACACTGACACATTAAATAATACACATATGAGTAGATACTATAAGTAAAATAAAATTATTTATCAATTACTTGCTGAAAGAGTCACGGGCGGCGGTTTACAATACCATTGATACAAACGATAAATACAATTCTTTTTTTTTCAACGCTATCATTTCATTTAACACTTGCTTTCTTCTCAAAAAAGAACATTAAATAATTCACGGAAAAGTAATTATGGGATAAAACATGGGATTAAGAGATCATGTAAAAACAAACGAATTCATTCTTTCATTTCTAAGCAACATAACGTATCTCAAGGTTTCCTCCTCTATTTAAAAAAATACAAATCATTGTTAAGAAAAGTCATAAGGCAGGCTAAAATCATGAAACATGACCATGATATTTTGAAATCAAATAATAAAACAAAAGCAATGTGGAATATAGTAAATAATTCCACCAAATCGATTAGAAACATTGTAGAGAATGTTGTTTTAAAAGATAACGATAGAAATGTGAACGATCCGGCAACAGTGTCTAATCTCTTTAACTAATACTTTTCGAAAATTACTGCCGATTTCACTAAGGATCTTCAACCATAAAATTCAACATTAGACGTTTTCTCAAAAACTTTACACACGATGTTCGTTTCCGAAACGTCTTCCAACGAAATTCTCAAAATAATCGGTAGACTAAAATATTCGACCGGTTTAAATGCGTTTCCGGATTATTTGTTAAATAATTGCGCGCCCGCCAATATACACCCGTTAACTCACATATTTAATGTATCCTTATGCACAGGAATTTTTCCAGATATTTTTAAAGGAGCTAAGATTAAGTCGCTTGCCAAAAAAGGCAACAAAAATTAAATCTAAAATTATCGGCCAATTTCTCTTTCGTCGGTTTTTTCAAAAATATTAGAGACATTTTTACGTACAAATGAAAACCTTTCTTAGTAAACAACACGCGCTTTCAGATCGCCAACATGAGTTTCGAAAATCAAAATCTACCGAAACTGCCATATTTTATTTTCTTAAATATGTCGCCTCATTCATGGAACAAAATGAAGCACCTATTGGAATATTTTTAGATCTTTCAGTAGCTTTTGACGTCTTTGATTCCTCTAGATTGGTTATGTTCGTACATTAAAAAACGATCTCAGAGAGTAGAAATACCTTACTGAAATAATGGAACATTATGTACACACGTTTCCGATTCTTTGCCAATTGCATGTGATGTTCCATCAGGTTCAATTTTAGGCCCTATTCTTTTCCTACTATACGTAAACGATATACCCTCGAAGATTAGAAACGGAAGAACAGTACTCTTCGCGGATGATACGAATATTGTTTGCAATAAATAAACCGTAAATTGTACAAAAACAGATATTTAAATTGGTTCTGTAATAACAAATTAACAGTAAATGAAAAGAAAACGGTTTCAATGCACTTTTCCATTTCAAATAAACAGCTCTATACTCCATTAACAATGAACAGTGTGCCATTGACTGTTGTTAAGGTAACGAAATTTTGTAGGTCTTTCAATTCAGTCAAACTTTAAATGAAACGTCCATTTAAATGAATTGAACACTAAATTAAGTACTTTATGCTTCGCTTTTAGAATTCTTTCAAATTCAGTCAGCCTTCATACTGCTCGTTGTGTGTGTATCGTGAATGTTCATACCCACCTGAGATATGGCAAAATATTCTGGGGAAATACATCTTTTAGCTTCCAGACTTTTAGATTACAAAAACGAAATATACTCAGCAAATCCCACCCACGTGATACGTTTAAGCCTCTATTTATTAATGGAGGTATCTTACGATTACCTTCTCTCTTCATTTATGTATCAGTGGTTTTTGTTAAAAATGACTTACTTAATGATGGGAATATATTTTCAGCAAACGCTGATATCTATAACTATAACACTCGACGTAGTAATCTTATTCATCAGGTGACAGTATCAACAGCTCACTACAAACTTCACACAAAATACGTGTACATTATTTTACGACATCTTGCCAGATGACATTGAACGATGGAATTCTATACCAAAGTTTAAGTCCCAAGTAAAATCTTTTCTACTGCACAACTGTTTCTATATATTTAGAGAGTATACCGAGCATAAAAAAGGAAATTAATATTAATTTTAACGTCATTTAGTGTATTATTTACCATTTGGAATGTATAATTCTAAATAACCTGTAACAAGTACTGTACTACAGTTTCTGGGCTAATGAACTCGTTCGGTGTAACTTCATTGTTCAATACAAGTTATATTTCATTTTTGAAAGCTGGCGTTAAACGTGATTGTTTGAAGCCCTCAGCATTTTGCAATTCAATCCTCAGTGTAACAGAGATAGGTGTGTAACCAGAAACATGCTAACAAGAAATGGGCCAGGAGAAAGACGAGCACAGTTCATCATCAACCACCACGGCAACGCTGAGAGATTTGACCGGTAACCGAAAGTTCGGCCACAAAAACAGCTCTCGCTTTCAACGCGTTCGCTCCAGCCGACCGCCTCGGGGTTGCTGTCGACCACGGGGCGACAGGTGAGGATGACTGGCATTGACTACTGGCAAGAGCGGCTAGCGAGGACGGCGAGTGAGGTCATGTCGGTGAGGACAGGTTGGTGCGGGCAGACTGGGCAGGACAGGCTGGCGGGAGCAGGTTGGAGAAAGCTAGTGGGGCCGACTGGCGAGGACCGGCTGGCAAGGAGACGCTGACGAGAGTCGACTGGCGAGGGTCGACTTACGAGGGCTGGCTGGAGAGGGCTGGCTGGCGAGGGCTGGCTGGCGAGGGCTGAGTGGCGAGGACTGGCTGGCCAGGACTGGCTGGCGAGGGCTGGCTGACGAGGACTTGCTGGCGAGGGCTGGCTGGCGAGGACTGGCTGGCGAGGGGACTGGCTGGCGAGGGCTGGCTGGTGAGGGCTGGCGAGGGCTGGCGAGGGGACTGGCTGGCGAGGGCTGGCTGGCGAGGACTGGCTGGCGAGGACTGACTGGCGAGGGCTGGATGGAGAGGACTTGTTGGCGAGCGCTGGCTGGCGAGGACTGGCTGGCGAGGACTGGCTGGCGAGGCCTGGCTGGTGAGGATTGGCTGGCAAGGACTGGCTGGCGAGGGGACTGGCTGGCGAGGGCTGGCTAGCGAGGGCTGGCTGGCGAGGACTGTCTGGCGAGGGCTGTCTGGCGAGGACTGGCTGGCGAGGGCTGGCTGGCGAGGGCTGCCTGGCGAGGGCAGGCTGGCGAGGGCTGGCTGGCGAGGACTGGCTGGCGAGGACTGGCTGACGAGGGGACTGGCTGGCGAGGGCTGGCTGGCGAGGACTGGCTGGCGAGGACTGGCTGGCGAGGGCTGGCTGGCGAGGACTGGCTGGCGAGGACTGGCTGGCGAGGACTGACTGGCAAAGGCTGGCTGGCGAGGACTGGCTGGCGAGGACTGGCTGGCGAGGGGACTGGCTGGCAAGGGCTATCTGGCGAGGACTGGCTGGCGAGGGCTGGCTGGCGAGGACTGGCTGGCGAGGGCTGGCTGGCGAGGACTGACTGGCAAAGGCTGGCTGGCGAGGGCTGGCTGGCGAGGATTGGCTGGCGAGGACTGGCTGGCGAGGGCTGGCTGGCGAGGACTGGCTGGCGAGGGCTGGCTGGCGAGGACTGACTGGCAAAGGCTGACTGGCGAGGGCTGGCTGGCGAGGGCAGGCTGGCGAGGACTGGCTGGCGAGGACTGGCTGGCGAGGACTGGCTGGCGAGGGCTGGCTGGCGATGACTGACTGGCAAAGGCTGGCTGGCGAGGACTGGCTGGCGAGGATTGGCTGGCGAGGACTGGCTGGCGAGGACTGGCTGGCTAGGGGACTGGCTGGCGAGGGCTATCTGGCGAGGACTGGCTGGCGAGGGCTGGCTGGCGAGGACTGGCTGGCGAGGACTGGCTGGAGAGGGTCGGCTTGTACGTAACGCTTGCAACGAGTCCCCAGCTAAAATTCCAATAAGTAAAACTCAAATCCAAAGCAGAGACGAGTAGTGTATTAATTGTATTTGTGTTGTGCATAAAAATATTCTATAGTTAACTTTAGAAGCAGATTTTCTTTTATATTCTATTCTATGATTCATATTCCCAGAGGACGAGAGAGTCTTTAAATACGCTTCTTTTTTTCTTCAATTAGTTGTTTGATATTATCATTCCAAAACCTTAGCCCTCGTTTTGAGAATTTCTTTTTCCTTGACCCTATTGCTTCTGCTGCTGCCTGTGTTATAATTTCTTTAATGTTTGCCCATTCTTCATTTATATTGTTACTTACAGGAATAATAATATTTTTCTGGTTGAGTCTACTCTGGTATAAAAGTCTTATGCTATAATCTTGTAAAAGGTGAATTTTAAATGTTTCTATTTCTGGTTTGGGTTTTAAGATGGTTTTCTTCCATCTCTTTGGGAACATTATGTGGCATCTTACTAAGAAATGGTCAGATGACACATCAAAACTTCTAAATACTCTTACACCCTTGATATTTATCCAAGTCTTATTGTTTGCAAGGACGTAATCAATTATAGAGGCGGATCCACGTGCTGTCCATGTGAATTTGTGAATATTTCGGTGTTTAAAGAAAGTGTTAGTAATTCTCAGCTCATTGTACGTGGCAAATTCTATTAATTTCTTCCCATTATTGTTAAGTGTGTATTCACCTTCTGTGCCTACTATATCTTTTATAGGGGTATTCCCTACTCTTGCATTTAAATCACCTAATAAAAGAAGGTAGTCATTTTTATTAATCTTATTTATTGCTGTCTGCAGTTGTTCGTAGAATTTTATCGCATCTTGGGTTCTCCCCTCTTCTGGTGCGTACAAGGCAAAGACTGAAACGTAACCTCTATCTACTTTAAATCTCATTGTTATTATTCTTTCGTTTATGAAAGTATACGATATTATTCTGTTTTTCAATGTTTTTCTGATCCAAATAGATGCCCCAGCCGATGCCCTCTGTTTTTGGGGGACTCCACTGTATATCATTATATAATTTTGTAATTCTGATGAGCCCTGTAACTTTTTTTGGTTTCAGTAATTGCAGCAATATCAATCCCAAGTCACCTGGTACTGATAATATAAACATGGAATTGATCAGATATTCATCAAATCAATTTACGCAGAGACTTCTTAACTTTATTAATATCTGCTGGTCCACTGGATATGTGCCAGAAGAATGGAATGAAGCCCTAATTTACCCACTATATAAAAAAGGCGACAAATCTGAATGTTCAAATTATAGAGGTATAAGTCTTCTAAATTCCTGTTATAAAATCTATGCAAAAATTATCAATCAAAGATTAGTGCCTATTGTTGAAACTCAAATATCTGAAACACAACATGGTTTCAGAAAAGGTAGATCATGCTCAGACTGTATTTTTGTACTGACACAACTTACTGAAAAGCGAAGGGAATTTAAACTACCGACATACTATGTCTTTATTGACTACGTAAAAGCATTTGATAGCCTTAAAAGAAGATTATTATGGGAAACACTGAAAAATATTGGACTCCCTTCCCACCTTATTACAGCAATTCGATCATTATACAGAAATAATAAAATCATGATACGAATGCTAAGAAATGGAACAGAATCAGCATATATAAACCAGGGAGTAAGACAGGGATGCCCGCTCTCGCCAACGCTTTTTAATATATATATGGACGTGATCATTAAAAAAATGGTTGATGACTTTAAATGATGTTTTTAAGATTAATAATGTCGAGATCCCAACATTACTTTTTGCCGACGACCAGCTTATCATAGGGAAATCTGAATATGAAATTCAAATAGCAGTCCACAAGTTAAGTCAGGTTGCTAATGAGTATGGTATGAAAATCTCACCTAGTAAAAGAAAAGTGATGGCATTTAAAGGACTTGAACCTTTAAGAGCAAAGATAGTTACATATGACCAAATAATTGAACAAGTAAATGAATTTAAATATTTTGGATATCATTTTAATTATATAAAATCAAGGGATATGGAAATAAAGCTGAACAACTTCACATATTTCTGTGGATCGTTACAGCGAACTCTACATCATAATGCGCAAAAGGAAACTCTTCTCAGATTTTACAAAGTTATTGCTTTGCCATTACTACTTTATGGAAGTGAGAGCTGGACATTAACATCAGATCAGCTGCGCCGAATTGAATATGAAGAAATGAGATTTCTTCGTTTTGTGGCAGGATATTCACTATTAGACCACAAAAAAGTGTAGATATCAGAGAAGAACTAAATGTTGAACCGGTTATCGATACCATAAAGAAATATCGAGAAAACTGGAAAGGTCATGTCCTGAGAATGCCAGAACATAGAATAAGTAAAACTATTCTTCAATATGTACCTAAAGGAAAAAGAAGTGTAGGACGTCCCTTGAAGAGATGGCATGAACAATTCTGAGACGGAACAGACCAAGAGGTCTAATCCTTGCTGTCGATGATGATGATGAGTTAACTTTAGAATTACTTGGTGGTCCGAACTCCGCATAACAATTTTTTAAAGAAAGAGAACGCGCAGGCCTTCTGAAAATTTCTGACAAGCCGTGCACATGCCGTGGTGGATGACGTATATGCTCCACGTCTACTGCGCCAACTAATTGGATTCTAGAATATTCTATGTATCAGTTTCCAATGATTTCTTCGTAATCTAAAGATTCAATCAATATACCGTGGATTGAAAAATATTTACATTTATTGTAACAATTTATAGAATACGACTCCTTTAAGTCATTATATTTTTAATTAAATTTTTTAATATGAAAATGTTTTAGTATAAGACTGAATAAATGGAATTATTTCAGCAAAAGTCGAAGGATTTTAAAAATAATTATCAGTATCACATAACACTAAATTATGACCCCCCTACCCCTAAGTAACGCAGCGTAACGCTGCCTCAAACCCCCTCCCCTATCTCCACCTCCGTGATTTATGGTCGACCCTTTAATAAAACCGAAACTTAGTTTTTATGCAATTATGTCAAATGCACCCTAATAGATTAAACTCACGAATCTCATCTCAATGCAAGCCTCATATTTATATCCAACGTTAAAAGCTGTGGGCGATAAGATCAAGTTATTTTCCTCAAGTTACACTTATTAGAAATTCTCTTTCAGTCTTTGAAACTCGAGCAACCACAAAACTATCCCGGGAACAATTATTAGTCAAAGGAATTGTTTATATTTCCTTCTCTTGATTTGCAGAATGCATGTATCCAAGTACTCATTCTCTCTAAATGCAAGAACCCGAGTCTAAAACCCGAAAGAAATTCCTTCCTGCAGAGGACACACCATGAAAACGAATATCAGTTGAGCAGAGTCTGTAATGGAGCACGCGAGTGGCTCGTGGCCGCGGGAGGGTGCGTGCAGGGCGGCACCGAATATGCATGAACCGATGCACATTCAGACCGAGTTCTGGAAGCGCATGCCGCCCCTGACGGGGCGGGCAGCGGGGCCCGCGAGCGCCCGGGAAATGACAAGCGTTCGCCACATGGGCCATGCAAACGCACACAGTACAGTCAATTAAGAATAAAGATTATGTCAGCGGCCGTGTTCAACAAATCGGAGGCCAAGAAGCAACATTAGTTCAAGTTTAAAACAATCATCAACAAACATCAATAAACAAGTCTGTAGACTGAGAGCAAATAGAGTATTGAAACAAACTTGTTACCTTTTCCCCCTAGCACGTCACACACGGTTTTTAACTGTTTTTGACGTAAAAGATATGAAACTAATGGTGCTACCAAAGCACATACTTTCTGACTTTGTTTCTAAAAGTTCCGCAATATTACACTACTACATAACCAGCAAAAGTGTTGTCAAGCAGCTAATTATATTTCCG